>JAJOZX010001462.1:20000-55000 GCA_023014485.1 Bathynomus jamesi
TTCACCAACTTTCCTCTTGTCCCCTCACTTTCTCTCTCCCTCCACTCTGCGAGCGAGTAGCCCCCGGCTCCTTTCGGCTAAGTGAGGATTAGCACATGTGCAACTCCTTACACACAATTTGTCCAATTAATTGAATCTGGTCCGCGGGGAATCGAACCGGGGTCTTAATTCGGTCGACAACCCGTTTAATCCAGCCAGACTCACCTCGGTTCCAAATTGGCCAGACGGAGAGGAAAGAAAAAACTTTCATTTAACCTATAAGCTTTTACCTTTTTTTAATATATATATATATATATATATATATATATATATATATAATATATATAAATTAGTTGTGCGCGTGATTGTACTATGATTGAACGTTTCGTGTTGTTGTTGTTTTTGGAATTGGTTGATTGGGTTATTAATGGTCCTGCAAGCGCCTTACTCGATGACACACACACAGGTGGAGAGGAGGAACTCTCACCTGCACTTGACAGTAATCTTCAGCCCCAGTTTCTCGTGTATATATATATATATATATATATATATATATATATATATATATAATAATAATTAAATGCAGGTTTCGTTACTTTTACTTGGTTTATTAAATCTAGTCAGTCAGTTATAGCCATGGGAATCAGTCTGTTTTATTGTTTGTTTATTTTATAAACTTAATGAATTCTTTCTATCTTAGTCATACTATTACCAAACCCACTCGAGTCTGCAACTATAGTAATCGAATAACAGAATCTAAGATTGATAATATATTTGTAAATAGCAATGCCCTCGTAAATTCTGGAATTATAACCACAAACATCAGTGATCATTTTCCTACTTACGCTATATTCAATAACATTGTTCAGGTTGCGGACAAAACAACTATTGATTACAAAATATTCTCAGAGGTTAACAAAAGAAAATTTACTGGGGCTGTAGAAAATACTCGATTTGACTGTAACGAACCTTTAAATGACCTAGATCATATGTTTCAGTTCTTCTATGACGCCTTATTCCATATTTTTAATATTTGCTTTCCTTTAAGGAGAAAAACAGTTTCGCTCAAAAGTGTTGCAAATCCATGGATCACTCCAGGAATTATCACTTCAATAAAGAACAGATAAATTATTCAAATTGCAATTACAAAGAAAAATTCCTAAAGTACGATACACTCAATACAGAAACTAGCTAAAATAATCAAAATTGCAAAATATAACTATTATAACAATCACTTTTCCAGACATAAAGGAGACCTGAAAAATACTTGGACAACCATAAACAGTCTTCTCGGAAAACAAATTAAGAAAAATTCAATAGAGAAATTAAATGTTGATAATAAAGAAATTACTGATGATACTGTTATTGCAGACTTTTTAAATATACATTTTACTTCAATAGCGGATAAGCTTCGCTAGCAATTACTAAATAATGATCACTCACCTCTAGAATATATGCCATCCAACCCACTAAATTCATTTTCTTTTGGTCCTGCTACCTCTACTGAGATCCGGAATATGATTGGTAAATTAAAAAATACAAAAAATAACATTCATAACATTCCTGTACCTATATTGAAACTTGTTAAAGATAAGATATCTGTAACTTTGGCTAAAATTATCAATCAAAGTATTTCCAAAGGAATATTCCCATCAATGCTAAAAACTGGTTGTATAACACCCCTTTTTAAAAGGGGTGATCCTACACTAGCGACAAATTACAGGCCGGTGTGTTCATTATCTCTATTCAGCAAAGTTTTTGAAAATTGTAAAAAGTAGAATGCAGCGATATTTAGAATCCTACAATTTATTGTCTTTAAATCAATATGGCTTCCGTAATAATAAAACAACAGAAATGGCTATTTTAAATCTTATGGAAAATGCAAATATAGCTAAAGAGAACAAAGAAATAATATCAATATTTATGGATTTGAGTAAGGCGTTTGATGTAATAGACCATAATATTCTACTTAATAAATTATATTGTTACGGCTTTAGAGTACCAATCAGTGATTGGTTGAAAAGTTATTTGTCCAATAGATATCATTTTGTATCAGTAAATAAGGTTTGCTCAACTAAAGCGCTTGTCAAACATGGTGTGCCACAGGGCTCAGTTCTGGGTCCACTTTTATTTTTATTATATATAAATGACCTTCCACGTTCATCTGATATACTGAACTTCATAATGTTTGCAGATGATACAATTGTCTCTTTTTCTTGCAAAGATGTTAATTCAGCTAAGAATATATTTCATTCAGAATTCATCAGTGTAATGAAATGGTTGACCACCAATAAACTCTTCCTAAATACCAGTAAAACAAATTTCATGATTTTTACTAATAAAAGAAATGTATATCTTGATGAACTTAATGTTAATGAAATCGCTATAAAGGAGTGAACTGCAACAAAATTTCTTGGTGTAATGGTAGATAAGAATTTGGAATGGAGTGATCATGTAAATTATATCGCGGAAAAGATTTCAAGGAGCGTTGCTATAATGTTTAAATTTAGAAATGTAGTCCCTAAACAAGTTTTATTGACTCTATCATACCCTTGTTCTTCCTTATATAACGTACTGCACCCTTGTTTGGAGAAACTCCGCTAACAACGCATTAAATGGTATCTTTGTCATCCAAAAACGAGCAATAAGGTTATTATCTGATGCTGATTTCCTTGATCACTCTAGTGCATTATTTAAAGAGCTAAACCTACTAAAGCTCAATGATGTAGCGAAACTGGCACATTTTATTTTTATTTACGAGTGTAAGAACAAAATCATTAATTTGCAATGGGTAAATAGATATTTTGTAACTCATTAAGAAATCCACTCGTATCAGACTAGAAATAGATCAAAGCTCGTTATACCTCAATTTAGATTGTCTTAATCTCAAAAACTACCAATTTTCATTGGATTGAAACTATGGAATGACTTAAATGCCGACATAAAAAATGTTGTGAATGTAAATTTGTTTAAAACCAAGTTGAAATCTCGATTAATAATGGCATACTAACAAAAATCTAGGGTTAATGTCCATTACTATTGTTTACTAATTATTAATTTCTCGTGCGTAATCTAGTATTAAAAACACATTTCTTGGGATTGTTCAGTTCTTCTTTCTCGTGTATAATATTGGTTTCTTTGTATGATATTGGTATAATGCCTTCAATGGCAACCTTGCATTTGTCATGTCACTAGTGATAATTTAAAATTAATACATGCTTTAACTACTAATAATACTTATTTACTTATTTATTATTAATTAATAACAACTATCTATTTATTTTAATAAGAACCCAGTAAAGCCTAAAGCTTAAGGGTCAAATTAAATGAAATAAATAGTCGAGCTTCACAATTATTCATGTCATTGTAAATTGAAAAAAATGTATTTATTTTATTATTAATGAAGGTTATTCAATTTAAAAAAAAAATAAGTTATTGTTAAAGGTACAGTTATTGGTCCCTTATAGCGGAGGGGGTATTTGGGGACTGGGGCTCCCTTCCTTGATAATAGGCTGAATGGAAACGAGTTGCTATTGTTTATCTTATCTCGCCAAAGATGACGATGATTTGTGGTACTTGGAAGGAATTTAGCGAATTTTAAGCGCAATTTAATGGCAGTGCATTCTACGTTATCATTGGAAATAAAAACCACGACAATTGGTATTTCGGCCCTCAACTCCGATACTCCCTTTACTGGAGGCTCTATACCTCTGCACTTTGCATTCATCTGAGGAAGCGTTCCATTGTTGAAGCCGAAACGTTTTTGTGTGTGTGTGTGTGCGCGCGCGCGCGCCATCCGGAGGTGGAGGGCAACAATCTATTAATTATTGGTTTTACTTCGACGTCGTAAACTTTTTTCTGATAAGTATATTCACTATCTCGTTTTCTATTCTTGTTTTTGCCTTTCCCGAAGAATTAATTAACCTTTTCGTTCACTTAAATATATTTTTATTTAAACAAAAAAGTATGAGATTAATTGTTATTCAAAACCAAATATTTTAGTTAAGAAGTACAATTTCATTACACACATTTTGGGTTCCTTTTCCCGCAACTAAACTAAACGTGTATAAACACGTAGAAGAAAACTAAACGTGTATAAACATGTAGAAGAATTTGTAAAAGTGTTGCATTTTAGTACGATATATTACTATTATTTCCGGTGGAATATTACAGTCCTATTGGTAATGAAAGGGTTAATCAGTGCTTAGTAACTGTGATAATCATTTTAAAATATCGAAAGTGAAATATGTTTTGCAATTTAAACATTTTTAGTCCATAATTTGGTGTGGTGAAGATTGGAGTATATCAAAATGATAACCACTGGGTTGAAATAAAAATTCAAAGTCCGGGTCAAAATTATAAGTTAGTAGTGTGTTTCTCAAACTGTTTTGGCTGCGTACCCCCCTTTTTGAAACTGACTCATTATTAAACGTACCCCTCCCCTACTTTATCCACCTTATTTCATCCTGTTTCGATAAATTCGTGTCGTAGAAAAGGTTTTAGCGTCGTGGTATTATATAAGTATTGTTAATAATCTTAAAATTATATTTATTACTGATACAAAAAACTCGAAATAGACGCTGCCGTACTTTCGTGCGAATAAGAAAATGTAGTTTTGTTTTTTCTGTTGTCACGTACCCTCTTCTTGACCTCTCGCTTATACCTAGTTTGAGATCCACCGAAATGGTCGGTGAAAATTCACGCAAAACCCAAGTTTTGATTCTTAGAAAAGTCAAAGGTACATTCTTAATTGAAATTAAAAATTCGCGCTCAAAGTCAGAATTTGAAATTGACCATCGTAGTGTAAGTCGTAAATAATTTGAATCGAAGTCAAGAGTTAAAATTCACACTCGAAGTTAAAATTTTAATTCAAAGGGAAAGTCGCGTAATCAAAATTCAAAAGCCAAAATTAAAATTCAAACTCATTTAGGAAAAATTTGAAGTAAAAGGTTAAAAAATAATAATAAATAAATAAAATAAAATAAAAAATAAAATCGGGAGTTGGAATTCGTAGTTAAAGTCAGTGTGATGATGATTTGAAGCGAAAATCATAGTTAAAATTCTAAATAAAAATAAAAATTTTAACTGAAAGAAAAGTTAAAATTTAAAGTCAAAAGTTCCCCATTCTATTGACTTTGTTTCTCTCTCATCGTAGACGGATTTGTGGTCGTGGATTTTGTTACCTAAATTTCGTATAAAAATAAGATCACATAAATTCTCTTATAAAAACTATATCAGTTAAACCCTTTTTTATACTCACTGAATTCAGAAAGCCATTAAAACAGGAATTCCTCCCGCGCTCTTTATAGTCAATTAAGAAGGTAGTTGTTATAGGTTGTTGGTAGAAGGTAGTTGTTAAGACATTTCCATGGCGCATAAACAAAACAAAAACGCCTTTGTATAAAAAATGTGTATTAGCTTCGGGGGGGGGGGGGGGGGAACGTTCAAATAACCATTCAGTTACATTAAACCACGTCTGTATTGCTATACTTGAAACATTACTGGAAACGTATATATAGTTTATACGTAGCCAAGTTACACGCAAGAAGAAGAAGAAGGAGAAGAAGAAGGAGAAGAAGAAGAAGGAGGAGGAGAAGAAGGAAGAAGAAATCTGAGATAAAGTCTGGAATTCCAGGTGAGTCTTGTCAATCAAAATGCGTGTTGGGCGGCCGCCCATTTTTCACCCTATCTGATAGATCATCTTTGGGCGAAGGTTTATCCACCCAAAATATTTCACACTAGAGTGATTCCCTCTCGTTCACTAAGGTTGTTCCTACTCCAAATGTATTTGTGCATGTGTTAAATGTGTTTGCGTAGGCTTCGACTTTTTTTTTTTGCTTAGGTTTTTTTGTGCGTGTGTGCGCGTGCGTGCACGCACGTAGGTTCTTTGTATTTGTGTGTGGTTTCTTCACTTGTTTCGAGTGTGAAGTGTCGGATAACGGCAATTAGAATTTGATGAATTGGAGTGTTAAATATGATGATTATATATATAATATATATATATATATATATATATATATATATATATATTATATATATATATATATATAACCTCCATGAAAAGATTAATCATCGCACAGAACATCTGAAAAGCTGAAATTATATATATATATAATATATATATATATATATATATATATATAATATATATATATATATATATATATATACACGGTGAACCAAAAGTAGGTGGACAGTAGGTTGAATACGGTTTGTGTTATATTATATTATAACTATGGTGTTCATTATAACTATGGTGTTTGTGTTTTATTATATTAAATATTATAACTAAATTTATTTAAATTTTTTTGTATTATAGTATACAAAAAAATTAAATATGTATTCTCAAAATAAACGTTATCATTTACTGTCCACCTACATTTGGTTCACCCTATATATATATATATATATATATGTATATTATATATATGTATATATCTATATATATATATATATATATATATATATATATATATATTATGATAAGCTGTATTTTGTCTTTTATGGTATTCTTATGAGTTATGTAGTAACCGAGGATAGAACCAATATTATATTAATAATATTAATAATAATTTTAACTATTTTTTTAACTTAAATAATAATTTTAAATTCATTGAGTATATTATTTACGCATGCAGTGCATGCCTTGCATTCATTAAGAAGCCGCCCCTGAATTATATATATATATATATATATATATATATATATATATATTATATATATATACGAGGTCTGTGGTGTAATGGTAGCGCATCCAACCGGCAATTGGAAGGCCCTGGGTTCGATTCCTGGGCGGTTCGCCTCATTTTTCATTTATTCGTTATTTCTCTTCCCCGTGTGCAGAGACGCTCCTTATTTACGTCGTTTCTATTCATTTATATACTGCGTGGTCATTGCAGTTAAATGCACATATTCACGATTTGCGAGGGTGCCCTCTCAGGGCATTGGTTTCTGCCCTATGTAGGAGAATTTCGATTTATGATTGATCGAGGTCCGTGGTGTAATGGTAGCGCATCCAACCGGTAATTGGAAGGCCCTGGGTTCGATTCCTGGGCGGTTCGCCTCATTTTTCATTTATTCGTTATTTCTCTTCCCCGTGTGCAGAGACGCTCCTTATTTACGTCGTTTCTATTCATATATATATATATATGTATATTAGTGGCCAATTTACTGTAGGCCTTATAATTAATGTGATGAGATTAATTAGAGTTTTTTCTTGATTGGAGTAACCAAAATAATAAATGTCAAAAATAGAGGAGGTGATTAATAAGCTTCGTTGGTTTCCTTTAATTAAACAAAACAAATGAATGATAAAAAGTCACGATAAAAACGTAACGATTGGTTGGATTATATGAGCAATTAAAAAGTTTAGTTTGTTGAGCTTAAGTTAATTACATAGAAGGACAGTCGCTGAGTAGCTTAAAATGAATTACAAGAATACGCGCACTTAAGTGAATTTGTGGAGTTATTTAAGTTAAGGAATGAATATGGCTAACGTAGGCTCGCAAAATGAAGGTGGCATCTTGGACATTGTAGGGCAAAAATTCTTCAATTAATCTAATTACATGATTTATACGACCCTACATCCAATTGACTATTATAAACTGGCGATCGAGAGTGACAGATTTATATTAGTTTTAATATAATTAACATTTAAGCTCGATAATTTAACCAGCATATGTAATTGTCCATTTCAATTTAAGGTTTTAACGTTCATTTACCATTGTTTGGGTTGTTAAATTAATATATATATATATATATATATATTTATTGGAGTTGTTTAACCTCCTTCGCAACATCTAAGGTCATATGACGGAGGGGACCTACAGCTTTACGTGGGATCCGAACCACGGGTCGCTACATAATCTGGGCGCGGAGGACGGTCTCCCATCCAACTACTACCCAGACCCACTGTCGCTTAACTTCGCTGATCTCCGGGAAGCGGCGTTACGACATTGGCTACGACGTAGCCCATATATATATATATATATGGGATTAATTTCACAATTAAACACGTGAAATGAGTGAATGATGCAAACCCACAAGGAAAACGAAAAATGATTCCAAGGCCTTTTGTGTATTCAGAAGTACACCTCGCCAGGGAATGACGTCATCCCCTGACGCGGTGTACTTCTGAATACACGAAAGTACTTTAAATCATTTTTCCTTGTGGAGCCTGAAAGGAGGAGGGAAAAAAGAAACAACCCAGCTGTATTGAAAAATTACCTAATGATGATCATATATAAATATACCTTACCTTACAACCTTACAAAGGTTCCGCGCGATGATTTCTCATTTCGCGAAGGTCAAGCTTGTCGCCCCTCCTCTCGAGTTGGCCTGGTGAAGTAGTGAGTTGGATTCTTGCGCTCTCCACCTCACATAGCCAGGTACGCCCGGCTCATCGGGGATTGTTCTGAGCCAGGCGTCTAGTCTTCTTTTGAAGATTTTCACTGCAACTCCCTTCGTGTTTCTTAGGTCTTTGGGCAACTGATTAAACAGTTTTGGTCCTCTCACTACAAAACTATTTTCTTTCAGGGTTAAGGATGTTCCCTGTCTCGCCTTCAATTTGGGAATACGAGTCGACACAGTCTACCGCTTCTACTTTCCATCGTTGTTTGGGGAGTTATGGGATTCAGAGTAAGATTAGGGACTAGTTTCTCCATTATTTTCCAAGTGTAAATAATGGTGTATCTCTCTCTCCTCCTTTCCAGTGAATATAGGTCTAGTTCTCGTAACCTTTCCCAGTAATTTAGTTCTTTGCACCCATTGATCTTGGCTGTGATATATATATATATATATATATGTGTATATATATTATGGTTAAGTTAGAGTGTACCAGTGAATTAATTCTAAACTTTGTAACTTACATCAGCATTATACGGGGATTGGTCCCCTTTGAAAAAATTCAAGGTACTTATTTTAATTTTGAAAATTATTAAAGATGTCCGTAGTTTTTTAATTTTTTTTTATTCCAAGTACGTTAAAATCGTGTTTTATTAGTGACTGAAATTCTTTGTGTGTGTGTGTGTGTGTGTGGCGACAATCTTCAAGATGCACACTAAACTTATCGCAATTTATGAACGTGCGTGTAGCGACTTTGGCGTTGTCGTCATAGCTTGACTTTTTTATTATTTAAATCATTAAATACCACGAAAAAAGGGCTATAATGAAGGTTAGGCTAGGTTAATTAGGCTTTTAGATTAGGTTAAACGTTACCATCCTGAATTGAAAATGTCGCTGTTTTGGAAGATAGGCAAACGCGTGTGTGTGAGGGCGGGAGCTTGAAAGGAGGAGGGAAAAAAGAAACAACCCAGCTGTATTCAAAAATTACCTAATGATGATCATTTGAATTTCACACTCTTGACCTCGTTGATGTTCTGTGCGTTGGTCTCTCTTCACACGAAGGTCAAGCTGGTGGCCCCGCCTCTAGGTCTGGCTTGGGGGAGGAGCGAGTTGCTTTCTTGCGCTCTCCATCGTACATACCCAGGTACACCCGGCTCATCTGGTACCGTCCTGAGCCAGGCATCTAGTCTTCTCTTGAAGACTTCAACTTTGACCCCTGTAACGTTTCTGAGATCCTTTGGAAGCTGGTTAAAAAGTTGCCCCCCCCCCCCCTCCCCCGACAACCAAGCTATTTTCCTTCAGTGTTGAAGAGGTCCCTTGTCGGGCCTTTAATTTGGGAACACTACACATTCTGCCTTTCCTATTTTCCAGTGTTGTTTGGATGGTAATTGGGTTTAGTTTGAGGTTTGGTACCAGTTTTTCGATCATTTTCCATATGTAAATTATGGTGTACCTCTCTCTTCTTCTTTCCAGGGAGTACAGATTTAGTTTACGTAGTTTTTCCCAGTAGTTGAGTTCTTTGCAGCCATCAATCTTGGCTATGAAATGTGTCTGCGTTTCTTCTAGTTTATTAATTTCTTCCTTTTTATATGGGCACGTCAAAACTGAGCAGTAGTCAAGTTTTGGTATAATCAGTGTTTTAGCAGGGGAATCATTATTGTCCTGTCCCCTCTTTTGAATGTTCTTAGTACCTGTTCCGCGACTCTGCTTTATTTATCGCTATCTGATTTTGTGTTTCAAATTTCGCATCATCGGTCATTATTACCCCAGATCGATCGCTTTCGTGCTTCTCTGAATTTCCTATTTATCTGGAGCATTATATGCAGTCTGTTTAAGTTCCTCTTTTCTAGCATATCTCAAGAGCTGAAATTTTTGGTGTCAATGTCATGTTGTCTTCTGACCATTTGTATATTTTGTTCGTGTCCTCTGCAAGGCCTCCACTTCATTTACATTGCTGCTTTTTCTGCTGTTCTTTGTATCGTCTGCAAAAGATGTTACTGTACTGTTGCTGTTTACTCCGCTGTCTATGTCTGTTAGCATAATAATGAACAGGAGTGGAGCCAGTACTGTTCCTTGTGGTACTGAGCTGCGTACTTCTGATTCTGATGATGATATTACCTTAAATTTTGACGACCTGTAGACGTTCTCTGAGGAAGTTGTAGATCCATTTTCCCACTTTGCCTGTTATTCCCATATATTTCATTTTATGTGCTATTATACCGTGATTACATTTGTCGAAAGCTTTAGCAAAATCTGTGTATATGACATCGTAGTTGTCATTTCCTTCCAGTGCATCTAGGATATTGTTGTAGGCATGATCTAGCTGATCGGAATCCGTGCTGATTTTCGTTGAATCTTTCCAGTCTCCAAGATATCATAAATTTTTTAACTAACTAACTCTTGAGCTTAATTTTGAATTAATCTTTTTTGTTATTGTATTACTATTTTTTTTCATGATTATTTTATTTTACAGCCCCGCGTATGAAACGAATTCAATTACGTTTTGTATTAACAACAGTATTTGGTCCAATAAAAAATTGGTCACACACACACCACACACACACACACACACACACACACACACACACATATATATATATACATACGCAAACGGAAAATGGATCTACAACTTCCTCAGAGAACGAATACAGGTCGTCAAAATTCGAGTACATCAGAATCGGAAGTATGCAGCTCAGTACCACAAGGTACAGTACTGGTTCCACTCCTGTTCATTATCATGCTAACAGATATAGACCGGAGTAAACAGCAACAGTATAGTAACATCCTTTGCAGACTATACAAAGATCAGCAGAAAAATCAGCGATGTAAATGAAGTGGAGGCCTTGCAGAGGGACACGAACAAAATATACAAATGGTCAGGAGACAACATGACATTTGACAGGAAGAAATTGCAGCTCTTGAGATATGGTAGAAATGAGGAACTTAACCCTTAACTGGTATGGTGCGGGTCCATACCACCATACCAGTTAAGGGTTAAACAGACTGAATATTATGCTCCAGATAGACAGGAAATTCAGAGAAGCATGAAAGCGATCGATCTGGGGGTAATAATGACCGATAATGCGAAATTCGAAACGCAAAATCAAATAGCGATAAATAAAGCAAAAAGAGTCGCGGGACAGGTACTAAGAACGTTCAAAAGAAGGGACAGGACAGTTATGATTCCCCTGCTAAAAACACTGATTATACCAAAACTTGAATACTGCTCAGTCTTGGCGTCCCCATAAAAAGAAAGAGACTAATAGACTAGAAAGAAGAGGAGAGGTACACCATAATCTACATATGAAAAATGATCGAAAAACCGGTACCAAACCTAAAACTAAACCCAATTACCATTCAAACAACGCTGGAAAATAGGAAAGGCAGAATGTGTAGTGTTCCCAAATTAAAGGCCCGACAAGGGACCTCTTCAACGATGAAGGAAAATAGCTTGGTTGTCAGGGAGCCAACACTTTTTAACCAGCTTTCAAAGGACCTCACAAACGTTACAGGGGTCAAAGTTGAAGTCTTCAAGAGAAAACTAGATGCCTGGCTCAGGACGTACCAGATGAGCCGGGTGTACCTGGGTATGTGCGGTGGAGAGCGCAGGAAAGCAACTCGCTCCTCCACCAAGCCAGGCCTATTGGCGGGGCCACCAGCTTGACCTTCGTCTGAAGAGACACCAACGCACGGAACGTTAACGAGGTATATATATATATATATATATATACAGGGTGTCCATAAATGTTTACCCTGAAAACAGTATGCTCTTATGTTTTAATGACGAATCTTACATCCGTTTTCTTTTTACAGGTGATCTCGTACACGCATAGAGTTTCTGTGCTGGTGTGTTTCGTCTACCGCATTCGCCGCTAGGAGCGCTGTAGTAGCTGTTCAGTTAAGATGGTGTCTGTGACAGAGAAGGCACAATGTGTTGTGTGGCTTGCAGAAACAAAATCTCCTGTCAGTGTTCAGCGAAGGCTCAGAACAAAGTATGGAAAGAATCCACCTGATGTGAAGTTAATTAAGTCTGGATGAAAAAATTCTTGGAAACTGGAAACGTGGAAAAGGGAAAGAGCAGTGGTAGACCATCAGTTTCCGATGGGACGGTGGAAAACATTCAAACTGCTTTTACACGGTCACCAAGGAAATCGGTGGGACAAACTTCATGCCAACTAAAGATACCGAAGTCTACGGTGCACAAGGTGTTACACAAACGTTTGAAGTTACACGCCTACAAGGTAAATGTTGGAAAATGTGTGGCGTGAGTGTGAATACTGTTTAGACATTTTACGTGTCACTAGGGGTGCACATGTGGAAGCTTATTAAGTTCATTAACTATGTATCAAAACTTTGTATGTTTATCTACTTATGATTAAAACTGTGTTTGAATACGAGTGTTTATTTAAAAGTTATAGCATGCTTTGATCAGGGTAATCATTTATGGACACCATATATATATAATATATATATAAAATTTATTATATATATAATATATTATATATTATATATAAATATATATATATATATATATATATATAATTTTTTTTTTTTTTTTCTGCTTAAGGGGAGAGTTTTTTCTATTCAGTGTGTATGAATATTTTGATAAAATTCCAATAAAGTCTTGAGAGGTAATGGTTCTGTATTGATCCAGTATTCCAGTTGGCACATTGAGGTGTTTCCTGGAAAGAATGGAATAATAGATTCGCACAAATTACAAAAAGTAACTGAAGAAAGGAATATATATATATATATATATATATATATATATATATATATATATGTAGAGGTTGGAGACGCGAGATTTTTTTGTGTGGATGAGGAGAGTTTTGTAAGGAATTCGGTTGATGGAGGTGATGGAGTGATGTGCAGAAGTTGACGTGCATGAAACCCTTGAAAGAAGGCTTTTTTCCTGTTTCAAAAGAGTTTAAATGAAAGGGAGAAAGAATCTTGCTGTTTTTGGTTTCTGGTGGGGGGGGGGGATTCTTTTAAATATGATTTTATTAACGGAACCCGTTCGTTAAACGTGTCGTATCTCGCAATACAATGAACTTATCATGCTAAAATTTTCCATGAAATGAGTCTCAATCACGCATGAATCGGTGCTGAAATATCGGAAGAGTTATTATTTTCACGTTCAGACTGGATGGACACTCTTCGGGTCTAAAATTCTTTCGTAAATACCGTTTTGGCACTCCTTGTACGATTTACATTTCATGCAACACTTTGTAATGAAAATGCGTTTCTACGTTAAAAAAAAGAATAAAAACATACGTCTCGACAAAAAGCTTTTTGCGATATTCTGATTCAATACAGTGTATATTGGTGTGAGACTTCCAGGATTAATCAGGCATGGTTGGAAAATTCGATGCAAAATTTCACCATGTTTAATGGATTGCGCTAATAATAAAATACACACACACACACACACACAACACACACCCACACACACACAGCATATATATATATATATATATATATATATATATATATATATATAGATTTGTTCATTCTTTGCATATATGTGAAGTACTTGTAAAGGCAGTTAGTTGGGAGATTAGTTTTACATTGAATTTGAGTTTAATGAACGTTCGACGACTGTATAAAGACAATTATTTATTGACAGAATTTCGACATCAGCGAAATGTTTTCTGGATTCGAAAATTTATAGGCGTGGCCGAAATTTTAGTGTTTAAAAAGCCTGTCTCATATAACGATTTGATCAAACTAATTTATTGTTAGTTATCGTAGACCAGTTACAAAAGTTCGTTTCCTATTGCATACCTATTTATTATGCGTGTGTGTTTAATATCATGCATGAATCCACACGATATATATATATATATATATATATATATATATATATATATATATATATATATATATATATATATATAGGGTGTCTCATAAGTCCGGTCTCGTAGGAAAATTTATTTTGAACTAAATTTATAAAAGTAATATGGAAGTGAGTTACACCCCTGAGGGAAAAGCCTCCGCCGCCTCCTTTTCCTCACGAGTGTAACTCGCTTCTATATTAGCCATTTCGTGTTATTCTACCCGCAACAAAAAAAAGGTCCCAAAACAAGACGTCAATTTGAACATTTTAGTTCTAATGTATTACTTTTGTAAATTTAATTTAAAATAGTTTCCTATGAGACTGGACTTATTGGACACCCTGTATATATATATATATATATATCTGTGTGTGTGTGTGTGTGTGTTGGCAGGTAATGGAAAAATTTGGAAGTTAGCAATAATTGGGTCGGTTTTTCCGTCGTGTATCTGCTTCGCAGCGAATGACCGTCTTCGGCGTTTATTTATTTATTATTTTTTTTAAGAGATTGAGAGAGACGGTGTGTACATTAACTCCTCATGTGCGAGTAATTGGAGAGAACCGTCCCGGTCGATAAGGAGCGGACCTTCGATACGAATTAAGAAATGGTCCGAGTGGACTGGTCGTCTTTGATACGATCTGGTCAATAAGACACACACTCCCTTCTCTAATAGGCGTAAATGGCCCTAAATCAACCTGGAGGAACGGAAGCAGGCCTTCTGTGTGTGTGTGTGTGTGTGTGTGTGTGTGTGGAGAAAGTAGTGTACACATGTATATATAAGGAGTGAGAGGATAAGTGAGTAAAAGGAATGAAGAGTGTGTGTGTGTGTGTTGGGACAAAGTGTGCACGCAAGTATATATAATGAGAGAATTAGTAAAAGGAATGAAGGAGGAAGTGTGTGTGTGTGTGTGTGTGTGTGTGTGTGTGTGTGTGTGTGTGTGTGTGTGTGAAAAGGGGTAGAGAAATTGTCAGTCGAAGGACGGTATTGTATTAGAGGTTTAAAACTGCGAAATTAGAGAGAGGATGTTGCACCGAATAAAAAAGGGGAAATTTGTAAAAAAAATTGCACAGAATGAGGGGATTGTAGGACGAGGAATGAAGGGGTTGGATGGCAGTGTCGCGACATGTCAGTGACAAGGATTAACCTCACAATTAGAGAGGTTATAATTAGAGGGGTTAATAGAATGAAGGAGAATGTTGTAGCGGATCTAATTGGATAGAGAGAGAACCCTCTTCTGATCGAGGGGACACAGAAGAGATAGTATGTCCCTGTTAGGGAAAGAGGCATCCCTTTCAGCGACAGAAGAGTACATTGTACGAGAATAATTTGCACCACTTTCTGAAGACATCCAAATTGTTTATATTGAAGCAAAATTATTCCTCAGATAGAAATCTTCATTCGAAAGTTGTCAATATGTCAGACGTTAAAGACGATTTCTTTTACTTTAATAGAGTTTTTGCTCGTATATATATATTTTAAGTAATATAAAGTGTATATATATATATATTTATATATGCGAGTAAAGAGAGAGTTGGTACTTTGTATTTGACATGTATTTGAAACAAATACAAATTCAAATACAAATACACATCCTTAGAATGCCACAAATACAGGTTTTACTGTATTTGTAAATACGAATACGTATTTGGCCCCATCCCTGATATATAATGCAAACCCACAAGGAAAAAGAAAAAATTATTCCAAGGCCTTTCGTGTATTCAGCAGTACACCTCGTCAGGGAATGACAGGTAATGGAAGAATGTCACTTTGGCACCTTCCTCACGAGGTGTACTGCTGAGTACACGAAAGCCTTGGAATAATTTTTCCTTTTTTCTTTGTGGGTTTGCATCATTCATTCATTCATTTCACGTATTTAAGTGTGAAATTCATCTTTCTTACACACACACACACACACACACACACACACACACACACACACACATATATATATATATATATATATATGACCAAGCACACCAAACATTAACTTCTCGTGAATCCCGTTTATGTTGGTGTTTCACCACTGTATTGGTCGTGGTGAATCGATAACATGGCCACCTTGATCACCCAATTTAACCAACGTGTATCGTGACAAACTTGGGGATCTGGGCGACCTTTTGTCAAACAATCAGATAGGTTATTGGATCCATTCCATAAGAGCATCTTGCTCATACTCTAATGAAGTTTGAATGTCGAATACACATTGTAGCGAAAATGATGGTCATAATGTGGAAATATTCTGAATTTAAACAGTTTGGAAACAACCTAACCTAACCTAACTTAACCTAACCTAAATTGAACCCCCAAAAAAGCCATTTCCTAAAATAAAGTAGTAACTAAATTTTCCGTGCAAGAGGGAAGTGATACAAAAGATAGTACACACACACACACACACACACACACACACACACACACACACACACACACTGTTTGATCGTGTTACTTTAATGGATTTGATCCATGTACGTTCCTATATACTAAAATATGATTTAACTATCACGTACGTGATAGATTTACTGTGTGTGTGTGTGTGTGTGTGTGTGTGTGTGTGTGTGTGTGTGTGTGTAACACCTTTGAAGTCGATCATTAGACCAGATTTTGACTCTTTTTCTCATTCTCACGGTCACGAGAGGCATGAGAAAGGTGGAATCCTGCTGCCTTATCTTCAGAAGGGAGAGAAAACAGGAAGGCATTCAATTTATTATGTTGCAAAGAATCGTTAAGTTAAAGCATCATTTAAGGCGATCAAAGAAGTTGTTTCTGTAATGGATTCGTTTGTTTTTAAAGTCTTAAATCGAGGCGATTGTCGATTAATCATTATCTCGTTTGCGGTATATACGAGCGAGGCTAGACTACAAGGGTGTTGTTGTTATAGTTGTCAAAATGTGTATCAGATTGGATACTTTTTTTTTTTTTAGTTGGGTAATTGGGTGTTTATTGTGTTGTTTATAATTACGTGCCGGGTCTTAGTTGCGCTTTTGTTTTTCGTGACATTGCGCCTCCGTTTTCGCTAGTTGTGTGTGTCCTCGTGCGTGTACGAATAACAAGGTGATTAAGAGTATGACTCGGTCACTCAATACAAATGTCTGCTGCCTACGCGTAGTCGCCCTCGTTCTTCATAGTAATAATCACGGGCAGCTTACGCCTGCATGGGTCTCCCTACTCCGTTTCCTTTTCGTTTTGCCCCCTCATTCCTTCGAGAGAAAAAGAGGGGTGTGTACCTCTGAATTAAGCAGGCAAGCAAGTATAAGCAAGCTAAGTTCCCTTCGGTGCCTTGAAGCTGCCTTCAGGCAAACCGAGTTGTCGTTACGCCTCTCCTCGCTCGAATGTCGACGACGATCGCATGCAAGATTGCAAGGCTGCAACGCGGTTAATCAATAGTGCCTTGTCACTGATGCCTGTGCTCATGTCAGTCCACACACGGTGCCAGCCCTTAAGGTGCCAACTAGAATTTATTTATGATAAAGACTTTATCATGTATTATTATTCCCCTTTGAAGATTTCTTATCGATAGGTCGTTGGCTGCATCGTTCTATTACTCAGTGTCACTTTGGCACTTTTGTTGACCTAAGTCGAGCGCGTTAGGGATGCGTCTGTTAACTTCGTTTTTATTGGATTGTTCCGCGAAGCAAGTATTCTTTTGATGTTTTGCATTCAAAGTTATGAATTGGTTTTATACTATTTCTTTGCATTTTTTATTTCTCTTTACTTTTCTTCTTTCTCGCCCATGATAATAATAATACTAATAACAATTTGTTGTGACCTGTCATTTAGAATATATATGGGATGAATTTCACGAATTTTACACATAAACACGTGAAATGAATGAATGAGTGAATGAATGATGCAAATGCACAAGGTAAAAAGAAAAAATTATTCCAAGATTCCCTGACGAGGTGTACTGCTGAATACACGAGAGACCTTGGATAATTTTTTCTTTTTCCTTGTGGGTTTGCATATATATACCGTATATATATATATATACACACACACACACACTACGCACCTCAGTGGTGTAGTGGTTAGCGTCGCTGACTACGAATCCATCGGCTCCGGGTTCGAGACCCGGTGACGGCAGCTGGCGCGCAGCAAAACCCAGCTGTTCATCCTTCCACACAATAAAGAAAGTGGTTGGTAGATAAATGGGTACCCTAGGTGGCCTAGTGGTTAAGACGCTGGGCTGCTGGTGGGGCGTGGTTCGGATTCCACGTTAAATTGTAGGTCTAAGGTGGAGTGAAAAGCTTGACCTTCGTCAGAATGAACAATTCGGGCGGAAGCTAACGCTAACCAAAGGTGTGTGTACACACACACACACACACACACACACACACAGTATATCCTCGTCCAACGCGGGGGTTAGGTTTCTCGAGAACGGCTCGTTAGGTGAATCCGCGTTGGACAAACTTAATACCTTATGGGATAAATGGAGATAGGTGAACGGGGCCGCGTAAAGTCTTCCATTAATACTTAGATACGTAGATTTTTTATTCACACACGTACAGTATATGAATTTCCCTACCTATTTTGTATATGAAATAAGAACATAATAAAATCATAAACATAATGATATTTACATATGATAAATAAAAATATATTAAATGAAAGTAGCACGTATCTTTTCTTCACTCTTTCGGATGGTGCGTATGGTAGACTCATTCACGTGATACTCGCGGCCAAGTGACGTTATGCTTATACCACCACGCAACTTATCTAGAATCTTTATTTTTTCGGCTAATGTCATAACCTTACGACTTTTCTTCTCTTCACTATCACTCGCGGATGCTTTACTTTTTGGTGCCATACTGCTGTCTAAGGGTAATAGCAAAACAACGGCAAAATACGACAAAAACAATGCAACACAACTTCACTGAAATTAACGCGTTAGCGGGACTGAGACAAAGGGTGATGCGAGGGGTGACGCGAGAGGGAGGGAGATGCGGGAGTGTTGGAGAGTGTAGGAGAAAACACTAGAGCGCGCATTGCCACGCGTACAGTACTTCTGTATTAGAGCGTGTTTGGCGGACCGTGTATAATAAAATTTTCCGCTTTCGGCAAATAATTGTTCGCATTTATTTTTCCGCATATAAGCAAATTGCGCTGGACAAACACGCGTTGGACGAGGGTTTATTATACAGGGTGTCCCATAAGTCCGGCATCATAGGGGAAATTCATATTTTTCTATTTCTACAAACCATAATTCATATTTTTCTCTTTCTACAGGCCATAATGTCTGTGAGCAAGGAAGAACGAATCCAGATAATTCTACTCATAGGAAATCGGAGTCAAAGAGAGGCCGCTGCTAAATTTAACAGACTGCATCCAGACCGCGAGCCAATAACACAGAGTTGTGTGTCTGGATACAGTCTGTTAAATTCAGCAGCGGCCTCTCTTTGACTTCGATTTCCTATGAGTAGAATTATCTGGATTCGTTCTTCCTTGCTCACAGACATTATGGCCTGTAGAAAGAGAAAAATATGAATTATGGTTTGTAGAAATAGAAAAATATGAATTTCTCTTATGATGCCGGACTTATGGGACACCCTGTATATAACTTTTTTTTTGTTTTGTAAATTTAATGTCAGCCATGTTTCTTAAAATTATAATTCGATTTACTCGAGTTTTGTGCAGTTGTTTACGAATGAATTGTTGTTGTTTTGCGCCTTTTTGTGTAAATTATTGTAGGAGGCGTAATATATATATATATATATATATATATATATATATATATATTAATTAAATGATTCCTTAAGATGGCTTCCAACGACGGTTCAGGATCGACCTGTGGTGGACCCCTTTGCACCATCCCGCCTCATTTGCGGGATTTGGTGGAAAAGAGAGTTGTATTTTACTTTTATACTGCCCTTGCAGCCAGCTACTTTGTATAAGAACTTGTCCAGTTGGTTCTTGTAATTATTCAGGTTGGTGTGCTGGAGGTTCCTCGTTGTTTTGGACATGACACTAAAAAGTTCCGGGCTTCGTATTCTGGGGTATTTTGCATCCTCGTTTTCATAAGGGACAGTACAGTGCAGTACAGAATCTACGTCCTCTCTCATTTCAGCGTGTTTCTATTTAATTTTTAAGGTTTGGGACGTATCCCTCCAGTATTTTCCATTTGAATATAATTGTGTATCGTCCACGTCGTCTTTGCAGGGAGAAGAATTTCGGTTTGTAGTCGACACCGACAGTCGTCTTCATCTTCCGTTTCCCTCTGTCTTAGACGTAAAAATCCTTTGCTTGGCTTCTGTGTTTGCAATGTTTATTTTCTGTATGAGCTTTTGAATACTGAACAATAATTAATTATTGGTAGGACTAAACTCTTCCATAACATTAGCATGATGTTTGCTTTCCTGCTGTGGAAGCTCCATTATGCGAGTTCCATTATTTTTATAGCTATTATAATTTTAACGTTATAGTATTTTTTGAATTCTAATTCGATGACATTATTACTCGAGATCCCTGACTTGTGGGTTTTGGTATTATCTGCTTGTCTTGTAGTGTTTTGTACCCCTAATTCTGTAGCTCCTTGTTCTTACCATATCCTCAGAATTGGAATGTTTCTTTGTTGAATATGTATGTATGTATGAGAGAGAGAGAGAGAGAGAGAGAGAGAGAGTTACAAGGAGTTACAAGGAAAAGAAGTACCTCAAAAGGCCTTGCGGCCCATACCGAGGAGGTACCAATGGCAACGGGTGCCAGGGAAAATTTTGTAAAAGTTTATTTTTCTTTCAACTATCCTAACAGTAGTAGAAAACTGGATAGAAAAGTAGAAGGCTCTCCCCCACCCTCCGCTCCCTCCCTGCCAGAGGCAGGTACGGAAAAAGGTTGAAGAAAATACCTTGACCCTGGAAAAGTAGCCAAGGAAATTTTACAGGAAAGTGGAGAATTTATAAATAGCTCTATATTTAGTTTGCTCACATGAGAGAGAGAGAGAGAGAGAGAGAGAGAGAGAGAGAGAGAGAGAGAGAGAGAGAGAGAGAGAGAGAGAGAGAGAGAGAGAGAGAGAGAGAGAGAGAGAGAGATTCATTTCGAACAACTGCTTTTCCATTTATAGGTGTGGGCACACACACACACACACACACACACACACACACACACACACACACACATTTACCTGTGTCTCTGTGTGTATAAACGGGAAACAAACGGCGCCGTTGTTCGCGTTAGATTTTATTGAAGTGGGTCGATGGATTCGTTGCAACTTAATTGGAAAAAAGGAGGTGTAACTTTCATCGCTCCTGTAATTAAATCCGACTTTATGTTGGGCGCTATTACCTGTCCGAGATAAACGTTGAGATTTACAGGTGAAGCAGGTAAGTCACCTCGAGGAGGGGGAGTAAGGGTGAGGGGCGGACGGCGGACCGAAATAAAAAAAGATAAATATATATATATATACAAATACAGAGGTATCCTATGTATATACAATTAAAGTTCAAAGTACACAAAGTCATGCATGGAAATGTTCGCTCTGTCTCTTGGGGAAGAACTTGACTGAGGCTGATCTAGAGAAAGACTTAGGCCGGCCGCACACAGCATCGTCTTGCGACTCGAGTCGTGAGTCGCAAGACACTCCTGTGTGCGGCTGGCCTTAGGACTTCATATTAGTATTGATTTGAAACCGTGAAAGCACTTAAAATACTTAAAAATACTAGATTATATTAAAAGACAGTTTCAGTTTAGAAATAGAGAGATTGTAATGTCTTTTTACATTTCACTAGTTTAGACCTCAACTCGAGTATTGTGGGCAGCTTTGGTCTCCGTTCCTTAGGAAGGATATAGAAAGGTTGGAAAGGGTACAAGCAAGGACCACAAAATTGATCCCTTCAGTGAGACTTCAAAACTACGAACGCAGATTAGAGCACTTAAATCTGGTTGCTTTAGAAACCAGGAGGTTTCGCGGTCAGCTCGTTCAAGTTTTCAAGATGCTCAGTGGAATAGCCAGGGTAAACTATGGGAAGGTATTCTCATTTAATTTGTTTTATGCAGGAAGGAGGGGCCAAGGGCAAATGCCCGCGAAAGCTGATCTAAAGCTGATCTTCCCATAGAAGAAGAAGAGAACCAAAATCAAGGTCCGGGGTTTTCGAGATGCCTAGACACACTGCGTTTGAAAGATGGGCGGTCATAGACAGGAAGAAAGATGGATTGAGGAATATTGTTCTAGAGTTGACCGGTTAAATAGATGAAAGACTGAAAATACCGATTAACCCTTGCATTAGATAGCTGGACAAAAAAGGAATGAGAAAGTGTAGAAACTCTGGTATTGCATGCTCTCCTTAAGGAGGAGGCATGCAGTTAGAGAGTTCAGAAGAACAATGTCCGTTATGATAGCGAAAGTAAAGAGAGTGTGAGGCAACATTGCGGCGAAGAGAGAGAGAGAGAGAGAGAGAGAGAGAGAGAGAGAGAGAGAGAGAGAGGAGAGAGAGAGAGAGAGAGAGAGAGAGAGAGAGAGAGTTACAAGGAGTTACAAGGAAAAGAAGTACCTCAAAAGGCCTTGCGGCCCATACCGAGGAGGTACCAATGGCAACGGGTGCCAGGGAAAATTTTGTCTTTCAAACTATGCTAGCAGTAGTAGAAAACTGGATAGAAAAGTAGAAGGCTCTCTCCCCACCCTCCGCTCCCTCCCTGCCAGAGGCAGGTACGGAAAAAGGTTGAAGAAAATACCTTGACCCTGGAAAAGTAGCCAAGGAAATTTTACAGGAAAGTGGAGAATATATAAATAGCTCTATATTTAGCTTGCTCACAGAGACACCGAGCAAGCGAACTCCTGCAGAGTTTTCTGAGGTTTTAATCTTAAACTATGAGTGTGTTCTGTACTTTTGTCTAGCCTAGAGAGAGAGAGAGAGAGAGAGAGAGAGAGAGAATCAGTAACAGGCGGGGAATTGATGAGACGAAAAGCCTTTGATTCCACCCGATCAAGTACGGCTTGAACCACCCCACCCATGAGAAGCATACTCCATACTTGGGCGAACAAGACTCCTGTACAGAGACAGCAACTGAGTTGGGTGAAGAAACTGCGGAGGCGGTACAGCACACCTAACCTCTTAGAAGCTGTTTTAGAAAGAGAGTATATGTGATCTTTCCAGGAAAGATCACGAGAAAAGGAAACGCCAAGAATGTTAAGAGAAGAGAAAGGATTGAGTTGTGTGTTGTTGGAGGTAAGGGGATAGTCGTGTGGAAGATTGTGAAGAGTAGACAGATGGAGGAACTGAGTTTTTGAGACATTGAAATTTGAAAGCCACGAGGTTTTCTCTGGTCCAATCATAGATAATAGAAAGATCAGAGGTCAGGTCCTTCATAGCCGTACTACGTGAATCATTGACAATCCGACAAGACATAATGGCTTCAAATTGGAACTAAAAACATTTAGTTCTTCTATGAAATAGTTAATATCTGCAACCAACTTCCCTCAGAGGTTGTTTCAAGTTGAAGTGTAAATATGTTTAAAAATAGGCTGGACAAAGTTCTGAATACACCTGAGGGTTTAAGACTGTTCCTACTTATTTAATCGATTCTCAAATTATGTTACAAATGTTTTGAAAATAGTATTATAACGTAACCCGTCAGGAGTTTGTTTAAACATTTACTCTTACACTTATAGTCCGTGGGCCATAAGGGTTGAGCGGTACCACTCGGGGAACCAAACATCCTCATACCAATGATGAAGGATGCTAGGTAGATGATAAAAATGCTCGCTGGACATTTCAAAAGCGTAGCTTTATTGTTTTATCAGCATTTAAGTTTGCGCCCAATATTGAAATATTTGGTGCCTATGTTTGATGAAGATTTACACTAAAACGCTACCAGATACAGATGTCCAGCAAGCATATTTGGAAACTACAGATTCTAAGCTTTCCAAAAAGCATTGTTTCATCTGGTTCGTTTTAGTGGTACCGATTGGCCAAAATTTGGGGTCTGGCTCACGGACTATTAGTCCTCCCCCAACTTTAGAGAGACGTCTCTAGTTTGTATTGTGCCCAACATAGCACGATCTTTCATCGAGGAACTCATTTTTTGTTCACTTACCTCATAAACACCTCTAAGTGGGAGACTCTTGAATTCGCCGTAGCAACAAACAGGTGATCAAACACACGAAACACTTGCAGTACATTCTCCATAAGAGACAAGTCCACGGGGATAGATACAGCGACCTCCCACTGATAATTCCTCATCGGAAAGAGATTTTCTCTACTTTCATGGTGAAATATGAACGACTCAATACATTACTTCCCGCATAAGCACATTTTCGGCGGGAAACGGCGACATTCGAAGAGTTAGCAGACACGTACACATCACAGACACCCAATTACAGCAAACACTCTGACACACTTGCCTGCCTTATTAATATGTTTAAGAATAGAGTACAAAATTTCTTTCTGGAAACACGCAGCTTCATAACGAACCCCCTCCCCCCAAAGCCTAATAAGTAAATAAAAATAAAAATGCATGGTATGGATTAGGTGAGGTAAAGTTACGTTTCTGCCGACACTTTCTTTTTTCTCTTCTTTCTCTTGGGTGGCTGGATGCACGTGACGGGTGAGGGCATGGTGTGGAATCTGATTTCTGTTCTTAATTCTTGTTTCGACCCATTTCCTGTAGAAGCATTTCATCACTGCAGCATGATGACTCTGCGCGTACATGGATGTAGACATGGAGCGTTTAACTTTTACCTCTTTCTCAATCCTTTTGGGCTAGCCTGAAATGGGTGATGTGTTGTTGGACCGATACCTCGGCAAATAGAGCTGTAAATATTTTGTATAAAATCAAAACCATATGTTCGAGTTTTTTGTGATGATACCAAGTGGTTGATGGGCGATCGGCACAAGTATATTATTGATTAGCTTATACAGTGCTCTTTAGTACGACCTCCGTGTGCGTGTGTAATTGTAGAGCTAGCTCATACATTCTCCTCTTTCCTCTAAAGTTTCCTCGGCTACTTTTCCAGGGTGAAGGTATTTTTCAACCTTTTTCCGTACCCGCCTCTGGCGAGAGCGGAGGGTGGGAAGAGAACCTTATGTTTTCTCTTCAGTTTTCTACTACTACGTGAATAGTAAGAAAAAATTTAACAGGAACTTCCCTGAGTGGACCGAAAGGTCTTCGAGGCTTCCTCTTGTCCTTGTAATCTCTCTCTCTCTCTCTCTCTTCCATGTTCACCGCTCAACGGATAATTTTATGTGCTCCATTTTATCGAGTAACATGAGGGAAACATGATCGAAACGCGATCGTAAATAAGAGATTTCGATAAAGGACTTAAGTTTGAAGTTGTTTTAAACTTATTTCTCTCTCGCTCTCTCTCTCTCTCTCTCGTGTGTGTTGTGTGTGTTTCCACGATCAGTTCCTGAGTTAGTTGGAAGCGCGACTCTTCCGAATGGAAGTGAGATCTTAGGTTACTTAATTAAGCGAATTTAGTAGCTTGTCAGCGGATAATGACGTCATTTGAATATATATATATATGAGAGAGAGAGAGAGAGAGAGAGAGAGAGGAGAGAGAGAGAGAGAGAGAGAGAGAGAGAGAGAGAGAGAGAGAGAGAGAGAGAGAGAGAGAGAGAGATTCTTTGTTAAGGCTTTATCTATAGGGAAATTATAGGTGTTGGAGTGAATAAATCGGCCCTTTTTATACGATAATGGATTCTTTCGACGTTAATGTTTGCGATTAAACACATTTGATGTTTTCGATCAAAAGTTTGGCCATTCGTTAACGGTGATCGCCTCGTATTTTGTGCAAGAGGAAAAGAGGCGCGAAGGCTCGTGGGCTTCTTGTTGGCTCCGCTGTCCTTTTATAACGAGTACGAATTTATTAACTTTACTGGTAGACGAAAATAAAAGTTAATTTACATTCTCTCTCTCTCTCTCGTTCATATATATATATAAATAAATATATATATATATATATATATATATATATATATATATATATATATATATATATATATATATATATAAATGAATAAATTAGAAATAGGTTTAAGAACCTGTGTTCCCCTACCATATTATAAAGTATGTTGCGTGCCGCTGTTGGAGGGAAAAAGCATACATGTGCGACCATGTGAATCTGTGTATCTATCTGGTATACAGAAATATTCATATTTGTGTATGAACGATATATATATATATATATATATGTGTGTGTGTGTGTGTGTGTGTGTGTGTGTGAGTTTAAGAAGTTGCGAAGTTGGCTGTAAAATTGAAGGGAACAAAATTTTGCGTCACGCTAACTTTATGGACTTTTATTTTGAGAAAGCTTTTTTGGTGGGGGGTTCATAAACGAAAGAAGTGAACGAAGATGCAGAGGTAGAATAAGGGTAAAACACACACACACACACACACACACACACACACACACACATTTCTGTGTCATTCGGCGTCATTTGAGGCGTCACACCTGACTACGAAGTTGAACGCTGACTCCTTTCATGACCAATTGGCATGTTTAGGAGAATAGATCCTAACTGGAGGAAATTTGGAGAATGGGGGCTTGATATGCTGTAGACAGGGGGTTTCAAGGATCCTGCTTGCTCCCCCATATATACAGTATATTATACAGGGGTTAGACAGAATAATGGAAACGCATTTTCGGTGCTGTATTTTCTGATATCATTAATGGCGTTATGTACTTTATTAAATTAATATGTAACTGCATATAATATTGAGAACATCTTCTATTTTAATATGTTCATATTGGTTTTTCATGTTCTTTTAAAATAAATTAAAATATAGCGCTTGGAAAAGATGTTACTGCCTGTGAAAGGGGCATGATAGTAGGAGCCCGTTTGGTTGGTATTTCAGTAATAAAAGTCACATAATTGCTCGTGTATCTCGAGGAACAGTCCTCAAGGTTATGAATGCATGCAAAAATAATAAAAAAAGAACATCAAATAAGGAATATAGTGAGCGTAAAGCAACACTGACAAAGATGTTAATACAGCTAAGATATATTTCATTCAGAATTCATCAGTGTAATGAAATGGTTGACCACCAAAAACTCTTCCTAAATACCAGTAAAACGAATTTCATGATTTTTACTAATAAAAGAAATGTATATCTTGATGAACTTAATGTTAATGAAATCACCATAAAGGAGTGTACTGTAACAAAATTTCTTGGTGTAATGCTAGATAAGAATTTGCAATGGAGTGATCATGTAAATTATATCGCGAAAAAGATTTCAAGGAGCGTTGCTATAATGTTTAAACTTGGAAATGTAGTCCCTAAACAAGTTTTATTGACTCTTTATCATACTCTTGTTCTTCCTTATATAACATACTGCACCCTTGTTTGGAGAAACTCCGCTAACAACGCATTAAATAGTATCTTTGTCATCCAAAAACGAGCAATATTTAAGGTTATTATCTGATGCTGATTTCCTTGATCACTCTAGTGCATTATTTAAAGAGCTAAACCTACTAAAGCTCAACGATACAACCAAACTGGCACATTTTATTTTTATTTACGAGTGTAAGAACGAAATCATTAATTTGCAATGGGTAAATAGATATTTTTTAACATCAAGAAATCCACTCGTATCAGACCAGAAATATCATAGATCAAAGCTTGTTATACCTCAATTTAGATTGTCTTCATCTCAAAAACTACCCATTTTCATTGGATTGAAACTATGGAATGACTTGCATGCCGATATAAAAAATATTGTAAATGTAAATTTGTTTAAAACCAAGTTGAAATCCCGATTAATAATGGCATACTAACAAAAATCTAGGATTAATGTCCACTAACATTGTTTAATATTGTCCATTAATATTGTTTAATATTGTAATACATGTTTTAACTATTAATAATACTTATTTACTTATTTATTATTATTAATTAATAACAACTAGCTGCTTATTTTTAATAAGAGCCCAGTAAAGCCTAAAGCTTAAGGGCCAAATTAAATAAAATAAATAGTCGAGCTTCACAATTATTCATGTCATCGTAAATTGAAAAAAATTGATTTATTTTATTATTATTAATAAAGGTTATTCTATTATATTCGCGGCAGAAGAACCTTATATGATAATTATAACCTGTGAAGAATCAATCAAAGACTGTTGCATCAAAACTTTCTTGTTCAAAATTTAACAATAGTCCTCAAAGACCAGTGTCAGTCATAACTATGTTATGGGAACCGTAGTAAAGCCTATTTTAACATTAACCAGTACCAAAGTTCTAATGAATTTGGAGTTGGAGAGAATAATGGGAACAATTCTGTGCTTGTGTGGTGTAGTTTTTTTTTAATTTCTTTCCATGTATTCATAACTATGGGACTGTTCCTCAAGGTGCAGGGACAATCACGCGACTTTTAATATTGAGACACCAACCAAAAGGGCTCCTACTATCATGCTCCTTTCATAGTCAGTAGCATTTTTTCCAAGCGCTATATTTTTATTTATTCTACAAGAACATGAAAAACCAATATGAACATATTAAAATAGAAGTTTTTCTCAATATTATATGCAGTTACATATTAATTTAATAATGTACATAATGCATTAATGATACCAGAAAATATAGTATCGAAAATGCGCGTTTCCATTATTCTGTTCAACCCATATATATATATACATTTTAACTGCAAACACGCAGTATAATTAACGTAAAGAACGACGCTTGTATAGGAGACTATTCCGCGCAAGATGAGGAGAGAACGAAACAAATGAAAAAATGAGGTAACCACCCGGGAATCGAACCCGGGATCTTCCGATTGCCGGTCAGATATGATAACCATTACACCATGGGCCTCGCTCGAACAAATGTCGTAATTCTACATACGCGCAGAAACCAATGCCCCAAGGGGGCACCTCCCGCATGCCGTACATTATATACATTTTAACTGCAAACACGCAGTATAATTAACGTAAAGAACGACGCTTGTATAGGAGAATATTCCGCGCAAGATGAGGAGAGAGAACGAAACAAATGAAAAAATGAGGTTACCTCATTTTTTCATTTGTTTCGTTCTCTCTCCTCATCTAGCGCGGAATATTCTCCTATACAAGCGTCGTTCTTTACATATATATATTATATATATATATATTATATATATATGTGTGTGTGTGAGTGTGTGTGTGAGAGATATATAATACATTTTAAAAAGCAGCTGCATTAAACTATAACAGGTGTTGGTGAACGTAAATTCATATATTTAACGCAGGAGTTAAGAAGTGATGATGGAGAAATTCTTTCCCAACCGAAAATTATTCTTTTCGCATGATTTTAAATTATCTTTTCAGTATTAATCCCATAGTTAATTCGTATATACAGTATATATATATATATATATATATATTATATATATATATATATATATATATATATATATACAGGGTGGGCCGTAAGTTTCCATACATAGGAAAAATAAACATTTTGTTATGGACAACCATTTTTATTTATATAATATGCTCTACATGGTTGCCATTGTTTTGAAAACACATTTCAATACGTGTTCCCCACTGTTGATGAACACGCATTAGCACAGTTGACGTTATGCTTGTAATGGCTTTGGTGATACGTTCCTTTAGATGATTTATGTCTCGTATCTTTTCCTGATACACCATGGCCTTCAAGTGCCCCCAAAGATAGAAATCAAGGGGGGTGAGATCTGGGGATCTGGGAGGCCACTCCACAGGACCACGCCGACCAATCCAAGCATCCGGAAACTGCTGATCCAAATACCGACGCACGTATTTAAATTTTCCTATGTATGGAAACTTACGGCCCACCCTGTATATATATATATATATATTATATATTATATATATATATAAATATCTATTGTTTTATGTTTTAGTAAAGAGTGGAATGTATTGAACATAATTGCCTTGTGTTTCAAATCATTTAAGTTATGTTTAATATAGTGGGGCCCCGCCGTCTTTGTTTGTATGTTAATGCATAAATAATGCTCGCTTTTGAAATCGATACACCTGTAATTGATTAGCGTGAGAAATTTGCCTCACCTGGACACCGGGAGAGACGGATAGATGACCCGGAAAGAAAAAAACCCAGTGACTTTTGTTGATAACTTTAAAAAAAATAATAAAGTTATCCTTCAACTACGTATATTGTGAATGAGACTGTGTGGATGTGTGGGTTTGAGAACGAGTGTGGCAGGCGTAATTTGTTTGGAATGACAGGTGTAGTTTACCGTTATTATTAATATAAACTCTATTCGGCTCGAGTCTTATGTAATGATAAAGCGATATAATTTGCATGTAGTTTATGTCAGTTTCACGATAATGATAGATTATTTGAGTCTCCTTTCTACGATATTAATGGCCTTTTCTTAAATTGAGAAAAGGCGTTTAACTATTCAGGAAGTCGTAAGTGCTCTGAAAGACAGGATGGTGCTCGGAAGAAGAATTACGATGGTGCGGTTTCATACTGTTTTTGGTCACATATATATATATATATATATATATATATATAATATATATTATATATATATACAGGGCGTCCCAAAAAAATGTATACACACTTTAAATAATTATAAAGGCAGTGTTTATTAAAATACATTTCATTTTCAAAATGTAATAGAATCTACAGACATTATTTAATTGTTTTGTCAACGCCTGTTTTCAAACTGACGTCCGTTCTGGTCCAGGCACTGCTGATAACGCGAAGCAATGGAATCGCAAACATCACGAAACATTTCGTTTGGTATTTGTGTTACATTCTCGTTCAATGGCTGCTCTCAATTCAGCGACTGTTGCAGGTTTTATAGCGTAGACTTTGTCTTTTAAGTATCCCCATAAAAAAAGTCTAGTGGTGTGAGGTCTGGTGAACGCGGAGGGTATTCTACGAAACCCCTTCGTCCAATCCACATCCACATCGTGCCAAGTACCACTCGCAATACTCCACTCTTCGGTCCGGATCATCATCATCTTCATTAATAGCATGGACTAATCTTGGAATGTAACTTTTCCATTGACAGCGCTTCAAAATGCGTTGGACAGACGATTCTGAAATTCCTACCTCACGACTCGCTTGCCGCACAGATTTTCTTGGACTTTGGTGATACGTTTCCAGTACTCTTTCTTGCTTTGTGGGGCTTGTCGATGTCCGTGGTCTTCCGGAACGCTTCTTGTGGACATTCTGAACAGTTCCATCGGCTTCAAACTTATCTCTAATTCGAGTGATGATAAGTCGCGTTGGTGGATCTGTTTGAAACCCTCCTAAACTGTCTTTGCACTTCAACTGCGTTTTCACACTTCCAGTAGCATTTTAGAATGAATTTCCTTTGTTCAAAGCTTAGTCTGACTGCCATTATTAATTCTAATGGGTTTAACTTGGAAAGAAAGAAACATCAATTGAGCTATCAGCTGTTAAAGTGTGTATACATTTTTTTGGGACGCCCTGTATATATATATACAGGGTGTCCCATAAGTCCGGCATCATAGGAGAAATTCATATTTTTCTCTTTCTACAAGCCATAATGTCTGTGAGCAAGGAAGAACGAATCCAGATAATTCTACTCATAGGAAATCGGAGTCAAAGAGAGGCCGCTGCTGAATTTAACAGACTGCATCCAGACCGCGAGCCAATAACACAGAGTTGTGTTAGCAGACTTGTTGCAAAGTTTAAGGAAACAGGATCCATAGAAGATAAACCACGCAGTGGACCTTCAAGGAGGTCCACTGACGATGATACAGCGCCTGCTATCCTGGCTCATTTTAACAGAAGTCCCAATAAGTCTCTTCGGCGATTGTCCGCCGAGACAGGAGTGTCGAAAAGTAGCATCCATCGCATTCTTCAGGCTCACAAATGGCATCCATATAAACTTCAAATCCTACAGAAATTAAGCGAAGATGATCCCGACCGGCGGATGAATTTTGTGAATGGGCTACGGAACAATATGCTCGGGATGCCAATTTCCCGTCCACCATTCTGTTCAGTGACGAGGCTGTTTTTTATGGAAATGGTGAGGTAAATCGACAGAACACCCGCTACTGGTCTCAAAACAACCCTCACTGGTATACCTCTTCAAAGGAACAAGGTGCATCTCGGGTGATGGTATGGTGTGGCATTTGGAAGGATCGCATCATAGGCCCCCTCTTTTTCGATGAACATGTCACTGGAGGCACCTACCTACGTATGCTCAAGGAAGAAGCATTTCCCAGTGTCTTGAACGAAGAAGGAAATTTCCATTGTTTCCATTATTCTGTTCAACCCCTGTGTATATATATATATATATATATATATATATATATATATATATATATATATAATGTAACGAACGACGCTTGTGTAGAAGAACGTTCCGCACAAGATTAATCGAGGCCCATGGTGTAGTGGATAGCATATCTGACCGGCAATCGGAAGATCCCGGGTTCGATTCCCGGGTGGTTACCTCATTTTTCATTTGTTCGTTCTCCCTCATCTTGTGCGGAACGTTCTTCTACACAAGCGTTGTTCTTTACATTAATTATACTGTGTGTTGTTTGCAGTTAAGATGTATATATATTACGGCATGCGAAGGTGCCCCCTCAGGGCATTGGTTTCTGCTCGTATGTAGGAGAATTACGACTTCTGATTAATCGAGGCCCATGGTGTAGTGGATAGCATATCTGACCGGCAATCGGAAGATATCCCGGGTGGTTACCTCATTTTTCATTCATTCGTTCTCCCTCCTCATCTTGTGCGGAACGTTCTTCTACACAAGCGTCGTTCTTTACATTAATTATACTGTGTGTTGTTTGCAGTTAATATATATATATAATATATATATATATATATAAAACAAAATATGAGGTCGAGTCCATCTGTACACACACACACACACACACACATTTGTCTACCTTACGATACTGGTATTTTCACATTTTTAATTTTGTGCCGTGATATTTAACGTAGTTAACTTAAACTAACTTCATTATATCCCTTTTCATCATATTTAATGATTTAAATAGAAAAATTAAATGTAGAATTATGGCGACAGGCCAATGTCGCTACACTCGTTTTCGTGTCGCGATACACGTGTGTATATTCTAAAGAATGTCTCAGTTTCGTAAGGTACCAAGAAACACACCACAGTTAATAGGAGAGAGAGAGAGAGAGAGAGGAGAGAGAGAGAGAGAGGAGAGAGAGGAGAGAGAGAGAGAGAGAGAGAGAGAGAGATTTAGTAGACCCCCTAGTGGGGTGTTAATAGTTGGCAATTCCTCTTATGTATTACAGTATGAAAGGAAGGAAACGCACACAGTTTGAGAAGTAGCACAAGGCCCGCACGCGTGATGGTGTAGGGGTGATTTTGTATATATATATATATATATATTATATACCAGACATGGGGCTGAAGCCGGCTTTTGTAGGCTTCAGCTTCAAGACTTCATTATTTGTATTGTTTGATGGGTTTTATTTATTTAAGTATTTTAATATTTTTTATGTTATTAATACTAATGAACAAAAATAGTTAACCTATACTAATTTAGAATAGGTTACTCTGGAACTCGTCTTCCAGTCCCGGTTCTATAAGCTTCGGCTTCCTGACCTTCTAAATGGCCGGCTTCGGCTTCGTGATTTTCTGAAGGCTTCGGCTTCGAAGCCGAAGGCCCCGCTTGAGCCTCGTGTCTGAATTTTGTTATTATTTTCTTTATGAGATGTTGCAACATTGACCTATTTCATTTTTGGTTGGAAGCAACCCCCTAATACGATACTGTTTGGTATACCGAAATGCCGTTCATATTTATTTGAGGGTTCTCACCCCCTCCTTCTCCTTATTCTCTCTTCCGTTTGGCTTTCGGAAGTGAACACGGAATTGGACAGTTTGTGTGTCGTAATTATCGATGTAATGTTCCCCTCACTGGGCTTGTGAGGGTTAAAGAGAGAGAGAGGAAAAAAAAATCCTCTTTGGGAAGGAGGGGAAGCGTGCGTGCGGCATCTATTTGAAGTGCTTACATAAATGCTCTCAGATTTCCCATCCTATGATACCGACTGACCTTCTGTGACGTCACATCGCCATCAATGACGTCACGCAAGATGAATAACGGAGATAACGGCTGCTGCGACGAGCTCATTGACGGCCGAACAGTATGACGGAGGGAGCGATCATTGTGTGTGTGTGTGTGTGTGTGTTTGTGTGTGTGTTTTCTCTTTGCCGCTTTGGGATTAGCTATTCACAGACTCGGACAGGGTCATACCACGATGTCCCTGATGGCTGATAGCCCGATGGGATGTCCCTGATCACGGGATGGGGTTGGGGATTATTTGGGACCGCGAGTACTCGTCGTTTATGGGGTCCGAGGGGTTTGATTAGCATTGGGGACCTTTTGAATAGATTGTAATGCATTTGTGTAAGGGTTGTTATTATGATGTTATGCGATGTTTGCTCACAGGGGTTGACAGCTTATAGAGACAGACAGACAGATAGAGGTTTTTTCTCTCTTTGCGGAGAATGGAGGTTTATTATATTATGAAGCATTTCACGAGGTTGTCATATAAGGACGATGTTGTCAATGGGTTTCGAGTTACACAATTTCTTTTTATTATTATTATTACTGAGTAAGTCCCCTTTTAATATATAGAGCTTTGGTTGGGCACCATTAGCTCGCTTATTTATTTGACGGTGGATTGAATTTTGGAAAGGATTTAACTCATTTATCATTAGCATTCTACTGATAATTCTCAATTTTTTATTTATTTACAAATATACAGGGTGTCCCATAAGTCCGGTCTCGTAGGGAAATTTATTTTAATTTTAAATTAAATTTACAAAAGTGATTCATCAGAACTAAAACAAATGTCGAAATTGATGTCTTGTTTTGGGACCTTTTTTTTTTGTTGCAGGTAGAATAATACGCAGTGTCTAATATGGAAGCGAGTTACTCTCCTCAGGAAAAGGCGGAGGTGAGTTACACTCA
>JAJOZX010001462.1:57500-62500 GCA_023014485.1 Bathynomus jamesi
AAATGACAAATGCTATAGTTTTTCTTTTTCATGATGTTAGCCCGACGTGTGCAACGGTTACTCGCAAAGAAGCCCCAAAACCGTGACCCGTTGCCCACCTCGGGCTAACATCATGGAAAAGATAAACTATAGTATTTGTCATTTAGTCATTTACCATTACTTATTCGAACTATAGTAGGTTTAATTTTCCCAGAAGAGTTCCTTGTTCCTTGCGCGGTCTGTGTGTAACATAAAAGATCTCAGGGGACCATTCTGAGTTTATATATATATATATATATATATATATGCCCCTCGGTAGTGTAGTGGTTAGCGTCGCTGACTACGAATCCATCGGCCCCGGAATCGAGACCCGGTGACGGCAGGCGACGCGCAGCAAAACCCAGCTGTTCACCTTCCACACAATAAAGAAAGTGGTTGGTAGATAAATGGGTACTCTGGGTAGCTTAGTGGTTAAAACGCTAGGCTGCTGGTGGGCGTGGTTCGGATTCCACGTTACACTATAGGTCTGAGGTGGAGTGAAAAGCTTGACCTTCGTCAGAATGAGCAATTCGGGCGGAAGCAAACCAAAGGTTTATATATGGTGTTCGAAAAAGGTGTGAAGCCAAATAAAATTTAAGATCTCTTTAACATAAACACTTTGTGACATCTTATAGCCAAACTGATGAAGAAGTTTGTCGTTTATATATTAAGTTTATGCGTTTAACTATTAACTAATTATATGTCTACTTTATCTCTAAATATATCTTTGGCAGTACTATTTTTTCTCCTCGATTATTTACACATTAATTTATTAGTATTAAATAAATTAAATAAATTAAAAAGATAGAGGATATTAAGTGGAAGATATTTGAGGTAACTTCTGTCGCAGAAAACGGGAAACGCATAGAATAATTGCCGCCTCAAGTAGTGAACAGTACTTCCATAGACATTTTCAAAGATAAGGTAGACAAGGTCTTAAACACATTGGTAATCATTGATTAATTAGTAGTTAATTAAAGTTAAATATAGTATACAATTAACAGATTTGACGAGTTTGGCAATTAGATGTCGCATAGTTTTTTTTTTTTTTTTTTTTTTGCCTAGTCAGTTTAAGAGGTATGAATTTTTTTATATCGCTATATATATATATCTATATATCCTTAATTATAGTTTTTTCTGAGGCGTATTTTTTTCAACACGCATTATTTGTTTTTTTTTATTTTGTCCATCTTCATTTCCACTTTTTGTCCAATTCTGTTTAACTTTTGTGATCAAACTGCGAATAGTGTCTGAGGGGTAAGGTTTGTAAAGTTAGCTATTTGAAATTGTTCTTAAGGGGACAGTATTGGATAGTTTCTCGATGAAAGTTTAATGTATTCAACCTTCGTTCGACCTACCACGTTTTCGTACTTGCTTATTTTATACTCGCAAACATACGAGTAATTAGCGTTTATTACGGAGAACTGAAATAATCGTAGTTCAATTTCAATACGAGACTAGTGAAATGTGCGGCACAGAGAAGGATTCGTCCCTTCCGTTATTGTAGTTCTCCGTCATAATTAGTGAAAGTTTAATTAGTATTTTTTTGAAAAGGCACACTATAAAATTTGATAGTTAAAAATTGAATTTAAATTGGGGGGGGGGGGGGGGGGGGTATAGTAGTAAGAAACGCGCTCGGGACGTGGCCCGGCCCAGCGGCGCTCGCTCAGACGAAACCACTTGTGCTACACATTTTATACTTCAGTCTCCATATATAGTGTTTCAGCGATTTATTAATTGCTTCGCTTATAAGGAGAGCAACCTGTATTGAAGAATAAGGAGAACAACCTGTATTGAAGAATAAGGAGAGCAATGAAAACGATTTAGCGAGGAAAAACAATTACATAATTTGTTGTCTCGCGTTCGTTTCAAGAAAAGAATAAATTGATTTTTTTTTTTTTTGTATCCTGGCGAAATGAAGCTCTTAAACTATAATAGAAAAGCGGATTATATGAAAAGGTTAAAAAAAACAAGTCGTCTATAGGGACACGATGTTTTGAGCGTGTTTAGACGTGCTGGAGAATAAAACGTGCATCAACAAGTTTACTCCACTCTCAGAACATCAAACGGAGTTTCTTCTATTTTCTGTTTCGTTTTCTTCGAGTTAATTTGGTTAAATTTGTTTGTCTCTCGTCTTCCCCACGGTTTGAGATATATACAGTATATATATATATATATATATTTCGTCAACTGGGGGATCGTGGGTTTGAGGGTAGATGTGTGTATGGGGGGGTTTATTCCCTTCATCGGGTAACCAGTTTTCAACTCTGTATTTGCATTAGTGATTGGAGATTATTTTTTATTTTGTATGTCGAAGGGAGATAAATGAAACGGATATGTGTGTGTGTGTGTGTGTGTATAGATTTAAATTATTCTAGTGGACAGGACAGTTTCTTTGGGTTTTGTTGATGTTGATCACCTTTTTTGGCATTATTTGTCCTTATCTGACTGATTCTTTATGTTGTCTCACCTTAAGGACGCTTTCTTTTATCGCCGAAAGAGTGTGACTGTCATTTACCGTTTCAGTCGTTTAGTCGACGTATTGCCTCGCGGAATATTCGGTAACTGTTTTATATTCGGGTAATAAAATTATCCCTTCGCTAAATACTGCATGCGATGCCCCATGCAGTTACGTCTTCTCATTGGTGATAATGTGAACGTTGCAGCCATTTTAATGGCGTCACACCTACCGTACGAGGGGGCGACAAGAGAAAAAGGTTGAAAATGATAGGACCTGAAGTCGGCAGTCGAGGAAACCTTTTTTCGTCCCGATGACGACTGTCAAAACTCGGATCTTCGAAAGGCGATCGTTACGGGGATTGTTGACCAATAGTCATTGAAGGATTTTCTCGTCTCGTAACACTTCACGTTGTACGCTTATCAACGTTGCGTTATAGACAGTTGTAGGAGGGTATCCGAAACTCCTTTGATTCTTTCGGGGCTTTGAATGGAGGGAATCAATAATAATGTTTGGGGTTGTTTAACCTTCTTCATAACGACATAGGTCATGTGACGGAGGGAACTTACGGCTTTACGTAGAATCCGAACCATCTGCGGGTCGCTACATCATCCGAACGCGGAGTACAGTCACCCATCCAGCTTCTGAACAGACCTAACGCCGCTTAACTTCATTGACCTAACGAGAAGGGGTATCGCAACTCGACCACGACGTAGTCCTTGAATGGAAGGAGGAGATTTCTCTATTAAGAGCTAGAAGAACTCTATAATAAGAGAGGACGGAGGGGCGACAAATCATTCCGGTGGTCAATGTTTGACGGCGGAGTGTTAGACAAATAAAAAAATAATTACGTTATCGGACGCTTTTTCCTCGTAACTGTATCGGAAAATGAAGCCAAATTTGAGCGAGTCTCTCTCGTTTCAATCGCTGCTTTTACATTATTTTATAAGTCATTCTCGTATATCTTCGTCGTCGTGTGATACGTATTGAGTGCCGAGCGTTTCTTTGTTATTACTTCATCCATTCGTCGTTGCGTACAAGTTTCCCCGCCCCTCCTCTTCTCCATGCTCGCTGGTTAAACGAGAATCGTTATAATATAATGGCTTTCGGACACTTTGTCGTTATTAAAATTTTCATCATTTTTCCGTGGGTGGCGTATTTATTGGGTGGGGACACGCGATAATTACTTACGCCGCTCACTCTCCTTATCGGAGTATGGTTAATTTTCATTTGTTTGTACTACTTGTTGTTAAATTTTAATTCCGGCCCCGTTGATTAATTAGACAGTCGTAGATATGATTGCCAGGCGAATTAAGTATAAAACAAATAATAGCCCGGAGTAGCATGCGATGCAAGACGTATAGTGTAGTGTTTATTAGGTCTGGATATGAACCCCGCTCGATGTCACAATATTATAATAATAATATAATAATTATTATTATTATTATTATTATTATTATTATACTAGTAATAGTTAAAATAGCAATTATTACCATGTTTAGTGCGTGGAAAGCTGAAGTGTAAAAATGACTCTCGTTAACATATATCGATTTATATATGCAATATGAAAGAAAAGTTGCTAATGGAATATATATATATATATATATATATATATATATATATATATATATATATAGATATATATATATATATAGGGGTGCATCAAAAAATGTTACCACTCATATGGCGCTAATATGTTATTGCTTACCACTTATAGTTTGTTTTTATTCATGTAAGTATTTGGGTTTATTTGCCTGTTTTTTAATAATAATGTAGTTTTTGAAAAAAAAAGGGCATTATTATTAATTAAAAAAACAAGCAAATAAACACACACATACTTACACAAACTAAAAAAAACACAAACTACAAGTGGTAAGCAATGACATATTAGCGCCATATACTGTAAGTGGAAATTTTTTCAAGCACCCTGTATATATATATATATATATATCTCTCCCCGCAAGGGGGTTCTAAGCTCGTGCTCTTGAGTGCTCTTTGTGCTCGTTTGTACGTGCTTGTTCCTGGAGGTTTCACGTGCGCCCTCCCGGCCCTAGCACCCAAGGATGATGGGGCTCGACCCTGCAGTCCTTGTCATCCTTGGTCTTTTTCCACTTCGACTGTCCCCTCCACCCTTTCTTTTTCCTCTGTCTTTCCTCTCACTTTTTCTTTGTTTTTCCGCTGAGATATGCCCTTTTAAATAGAGGCGAATCGGTTCTTCCCGAACTTAAAAAAAAAAAAAAAAAAAAAAAAAAAAAATATATATATATATATACACAACAAGTAGTACAAACAAATGAAAATTAAGCATACTCCGGAATGGAATTTTCACGCAGTTTATATTAATAATGTAAACTATTGAAGTTATTAATATGTGATACACTGCTTTCTTTTTTTGTGTGTACGAAACATTGTTTTTGGAGGGGGGGGGAGAAAGTGGAGAAGTATAGTTCAATAAATAATTGTTAATTGCTGTATAGCTGACTCTGGTTGTGTGCATTAATAATTTTTTTTTTCTAGGGGTAAT
>JAJOZX010001462.1:67500-80000 GCA_023014485.1 Bathynomus jamesi
CCATTCAACGAATTCTTACAACAAATCGTTTCCACCCCTACAAAGTCCAACTCGTTCAGGAACTGCACGATGACGACAAAGACCGTCGTGTAGAGTTCTACCAGTGGTTTCTACAACATCGACAGCTTCAACGAAGGATCATTTCAGCGACGAAGCGATATTTCACCTCAGTGGTCGTGTCAATAGGCATAATGTACGCTATTGGGCCAATGAGAACCCCCACTGGATGGAGAAAGGACATGTGCAATTCGATCCACGAATTATGGTGTGGGCTGCGCTCTGCGGGGATTGGTTAATTGGTCCGTACTTTTTCGACGGCAATGTAACAGGTGAAACATATCTGCATGTGCTGCATACATTTCTAATTGCACCACATTTCGCAAGTTCGCAACCATCGTCCGGAGCTCTTTAGATGAAACATTCCCAAGCAAGTGGATCAGATGGCGATGACCCGTCGAATGGCCACCTAGGTCTCCATCTCAAGTCGGTAGTCTATGTTGATTGACCAACAACCATACGTTCTCTAAAGAATAAATTCACATCTGAGTGTGCCGAAATTAGTACCAATGTGTTAAGGAATGTTCAAACATGCATTCAACGCGTCAGAAAGGCCACCAATTCGAACATTTATTATAATTTAATAAAATGTGCCTATGGTTTCCTAGCTTTTGCGCCACCCTATATTCATCATAAATATTTTTCACGTGTTACTTTCGTGAAATCATATATATATATATATATATATATATATATATATATATATATATATATATATATATATATATATATATATATATATATAATGTATGTATTCTAAAAGAGGCTCGTAAAAGTGGGTGAAATTTTCCCACATTTTTATTCATGGTCTGGTTCGCGAAGGAGACAACATGCACTTACATGCCTAGCGTCGGAGCTTGTTTTTTGGCCCACTTTTTTATGCCCCCAAATCGCTCGCTCATTTTCTTTTTTTTTTTTTTTTTTTTTTTTGGTTTCTAATTCCTGTTGGTTTTGAAGTTATTTAGGAGCGGGTTTTATCGCTCTTTAAATAAAGGTTTTAAAGTCCCTTTTAAAGTCTGTTTTCGGCTCCTATTATTAAGAGGGAAGCGAGGAGAATAGGCCGGCGATTACGCATTTTAATGTCTTCTCATGAGTGAGGAATTTGTTTTTAGCTTTCAGCAGCTCTCAGGAACGCTAATCATACAACGTGTGTGTGTGTGTGTGTGGTGTGTGTGTGTGTGTGTGTGCGTGTGTGTGTGTGTGGATTACTTTGAAACGGGGTTCACAATAGCGTCTTGCGATAACGAATGTTTCGTGGATTAAATTTTACTGCAATTTCATCAAACGTTTTCATTCAGTTTGTTCTGTGACCGGGATAAGAGTTAAGGAGGGAATCTAGAAGCGAGGTTTCGAGAGGTGGTTGGGGATGGGGGGGGTGGGGGTGGAGGAGATGAAAAGGAGGAAGAAAGCGTTCCTCCGCTTACTTAATAGAGGGTTTGTGTCGCTCTAATTAAGGCGTCTTTCACTATTATACCAAATTACTTACTTCATCGTTTCCTGTGATCACTTTTTCATTCTCGGCGTTTGGACTTCCGCGAGGTGGGTGGAGGTGTGGCCTCTTACTTTCTTCGCGCCCTCCTACCCCCTCACCCCCCGCAATCCCTCCTCCCCTTGCCTTTGTACCCTCCCTCACCATCTCCCTGTCCCCTACTCGTGTATAGAACCCTCATCTACCGAGGGGTATTTATTCTTCTTCCGTTCATTCGAGCCATTTGGGCGCAGCTGCCCACAAAAGATGTGACCTGACGACTGACTTTATTATTTAAAGGTGCCCAGATAGTTTTAAATTAATTAGAATAAAATAGGTAGCCCTATTAATAGTTGTAATTGGTTTTTTAGTTCGTTTAGCTCCTACCTCTATATTCTGGGTTCGAGTCTTTGTATATATACAGTATATGTACACACGTTTTAAATAGAAATAGGTCCTCGTGTTTTAAATAAAAAAGAGGTTTCATCGTTCTTCGAAGCATTGTTTCACCCCCCCCCCCATACGCACATTCATTATATGAACAGCTCGCAGCATCATTACTAACTAAGATATACTGTATATATAGAGAGGTAGCGCGCTAACGAGACTTCCGTCGTAGGTTGTTCATGAGGGGTGGAAGAATGGCTTTGATTTGTCCTGTTCATAATACTTTGCTCGTTAGTGCGTTTGCGTTTAGTTTGCATTATAGGTGTGAAGGAAGTTATACTGTACATGTTGTTTATTTATGGAATATATTATCGTGTTTAAATGGTATATGATAGCCCTGATTGTTCAGCGTAGCAAAGTATCGCTACAATGTATCGTATAATGTCGGTATAAAATAGTAAAAACTTCGCGAAAAAATACCGTTATAATGCCATGCAAGAAATGTGAGGTATACTGTATATCGAGTCTTACCAGCTATACATTTCCACACACCACACACACACACACCATATTGCATACTGGTACATGACACGGAATCTTCCGAAGGAGCATAACTTGTCCTCATTCATCCCATTGCAATTTTAACCTTTGGAGTTCTCATGAATTAAAAAGTGTTTAATTTGAACAAGAAACCAAAGGTTGCGCGCGAAGCGATTTCTTCGACAAGAAATTTAATCCGCGTGATTATTTTCTTTTTATGCAAATATATTTAATACTGACTGAATTAATTAATTTTTTTTTTTTTTTTTACTGTTTAACCTGTTCTACTTTTCATTTTAAGTTTAGTTGTTCGTTAATTTTGTTTGTTTAAAGGGTTTGTTTGTATTATTATTAATAATTATTATTTATTGTTTATTTTTTTATTAGTGTCAATATTAAAGATGCGTATGGCATTTTTTATTGATTTGGTTAAGTATTTGTTATAATATTGTTTTATATGGCAATAAAATGGTATATATATATATATATATATATAATAGTATTAAATTATGATGAAATAACTTATAAGAGTAAATATACCCCATGTTGGCACTTTTGTTTGGATCATAAAATCGGGTATGAAGTGAGTCGAATTGGCGTGAAAAACCAACAACTTAATAAAAACCACGTTTTGGTGCTTCCCTACAGATTCCAGTCTTTGCTGCGTTTCTCGACAGGTGATTCATCCGAAGGCGGAGGGCGCCAGACGCCATTCCAGATTGTATGTTATATTCAAATTGTGTGTGTGTGTGTGTGTGTGTGTGTGTGTGTGTGTGTGTGTGTGTGTGTGAGTGAGAGAGAGAGAGAGAGAGAGAGAGAGAGAGAGAGAGAGAGAGAGAGAGAGAGAGAGAGAGAGTTTGTGTTAGGTTCATTGTTAAGTGCCAAAGGCGCGATAATCCAATGATTTTATAGGTAATAAAGGCTTTATTGTAATTATTTATTCTGAAGCCCGTTTATAATTCATTCAGATATGCAGCATCAATTAGATATGATATATGTATTTTTTTAATTCATCGACCTCGGGTGTGTGTGCGCGCGCGCGCGCTCTAAGGAATCGCGACAATCTTTAGGATACACACAGCCCATCACGACGTTTATCTTTATAAATGCTATACTTCATCGTGAGAAAGGTGATATAATTCGGTTACGCTAAGGTTTGTAAGGTTTGGTTAAATTTATTAGGTTTTTACATTGGGTAAATGTCGAGATACAGAATTGAATATGCGAAAATGTCGCGATTTTGTCGAATAGCCAAACGTGTGTGTATGTATGTATGTATGTATGTATGTGACGTTATAGCCACGCTTTTCGTCAACCACCAACCACCGACTTGCGATTTAAGTAAGACTTTCAAAGCCACTAAAACCAATTATTATTTTTTTCTCGATCGGATTAATATTACACGAAGATTCTCTCTCTCTCTCTCTCTCTCTCTCTCTCTCTCTCTCTCTCTCTCTCTCTCTCTCCTCTCTTGATATCTTATAATAATATAATGTGCGCGGTTTCGAGTTGTTGAATAAGGCGGCGAGAGGTGGGCAATTAGCAGGTGTGGAACAATTGGCTACGCTGTCTAATTATACTAGGCGAGACTTACGTTTTTAAGGGGCGAGTTTGGAGTCTTTTTCTGTCTTTTTATCATTTTCACGCCTTGTTAGTCCTCCAAGTCAGTCGAAAGGAGGAGGAAGGTTGTTATTAATTGTTAAACGCTTGTTATTTATTCGGATTTTGCCTTCTTTTTTTTTTTCCACTTTAATTCGGTTTTATTTTATCTTAATATTGGCCCACGTTTGAATGGTGTTTGGCTCTATAATAGGATATTATTTAAAGGGGTTTCAAAGGTGAATTTATTACATGCATTATGTTATATACGCGCGCACGCGTGTGTGTGTGTGCGCGCGCGCGAACAACAACAGGATAAGTGGGGTCGAGTATGTGATAATTCACAGACGTAGAGATAATTATTTTTTTTATGAGGTAACACTTTTGATACCTCGGTACATTAAAAAATATAAATAAAAAGTCTAGAAACATTTTCTATTGTCGGAATGAAGATATGTTGGTCCTGATTAGGTTAGGTTACACTAGGTTCGGTTAGGTTACGTTAGGCTAGATTAGCTACGGTAGTACCTTACTATATTTAAAGACTGAGCAGAAAACACCCTTCGTCCGAAATATTTATCACGCCTTCTCGGTTCGATGGCACTAAGGTTAGGTTAAAATAGGCTTGGATGGTTTTGGATATATATATATATATGTCTGTACCACCTCGCTTATGCGGAATGTGTGTGTGTGTGTGTGTGTGTGTGTGTGTGTGTGTGTGTGTGTGTGTGTGGCCTTGAAGGATATATACTTTGTTTTATTTGTATCCCTTTTCAAACGAAAGAATAGATAAAAATTGATTAAAATTGCACCCCTGAAGTTGCGGGAGTCAAGTTGTAAGTGACGTTCCTTTATTTACTTTTCGAGACGATAACTACAAACTTTTGTATTCCTCGGAAGCTATTTGGAGCCGATCAATCTCAATTCGGCGTTCGTCTTACTGTTTATCGTCTGTTAACCGCGATTCGGACACATCGTCATCGTTTGGGGTTTTCTTTTTTTTTTCTCTCTCGCCCCAATGCCCACACGGAAAGACCTACATACACCACTACACCCATTCCCCATCTGTCGAAGCAAAAACCTTCGTCTGAGCTAACGAGATACCCCGATAAGTACCCCTGAGGGTATAAGGTGCAAATTGGTACCTTCTGTCTTCTGTTTTTGCCATTAAACCTTTTGAAGAGGAGTTACTCGTACTTGTGGCATTGGACGTTTTGATCGTGCATCAAGGCTAAAGTTTATTAGAGCCCCCTTTAAAAGTTGGTATAAGCTAACGTAAAGAAGATAAAAACAGCTTTTCTACGTTATTTTGGAGGGTATCCACAACGTTTAGGATTCAGTATGATACCTGATTTAAAACGTGTTGTTTGTCCCTCAGACTTCGTAACGTAACTCGCTTTCCTCCCAGTGTGTGTGGTGTGTGTGTGTTTGTGTGTGTGTGTGTGTGTGTGTAAGAAGATGGTAAATTAATGCCTTGTTAGAAATGAGACCAGCCATCAGTGAAACCAACAATCGTGGTTCAATTTTCTTCATTTTATTCCGGATGCCCAAATAGCTTTAGCGCCCACTATTTTAAAAAAGATATTTTTTTAAGGGTAACTTATTTTTTACACTTTATTTTTATTCATCACTTCTTTAAGCATTGGGCTTTCATTATATATATATATATATATATATATATATATATATATTATATATATAATATATATCTCAAATTTATGAGTTTTACTTTTCAAATTTTTATTTTTATTTCAGGTTTTACACACACACACACACACACACACACACACACACACACACACATATATATATATCTGTGTGTATAATACTCATACTGTTTCTGTTGTGTGTTATTCGTTGATGAGGAACGATTTGGCTTTTAATGATTTGTGTACTTTTCGATAAGACTATTAACCATGTCTGTTACTCTTACAGGAAGACTATTTTTCTTAGGTAATATTTTGTGCAAACTTTTTTTGTAGTTTTTTTTTTTATAATTTCGTGATTGGTTTAAAATTTATAGTTTTGAGGCTAAAATTCGGAGATAGTTCGCATACGTCAATAAGTTCTCATTTTTCTTCGACATATTTTAGTTTCACTTCAAAGCTCGTAAGTCTCCCGCGACGTTGAGGTACAGTATTTTCTACACTTTTAAGCAGTACATTGTAAGCAGTAAGGTGTCGTACCATATGTAAATTTTACGCAGTTTGGTTCCGTCTTAGGTGTCAAAATAGGTTATGGTAAAGGTTCCTCTTAAAATTAAGTTCCAAATTGGGGACCGCATAGACACTAACCGGGATCTTACTGGCTTATTTGTTTTTTTGGACCCGATATACCAACAGGGGGACCTATTCAGTCATTGTTTTGAACATTTTTTATTGCTCTAAACATTAGTTACGAAAAGACTATTTCTTTCTTTTAAGCACTTGACTTGAATGTTTTATTAACTTTATTAACTTGTTTTCATTATCCTATATAAATATTATTCTTTGGCAGAAGGATTCGTTTGGGTAAAGCTACATTAGGTCAGGTCAAGTACGTTCTAGTTTTCATCATGTTAGATTAAGTTTGGTCATTGTAGGTCTGGTTATTTTACCTTTTATAATGTCCGACATATTTTAGTAAATTTGAAAAAAAGAAAGAAAAAAAAAGGTTTGGCAACGTTGCCAATCGAGTTTTCGGGCATTAGTCAATGCCTTTTTTTCCGTTTAAATACATCTTTATTATTAGAGTATCCCGTTAAGTTTTCCGTAAAGTTCTCCACAATGGACTCCTTATGGTGCAATTTTCCATGCAAAGAACTCCAGCCATGCATGACACATTGTTGAAACATTAGAACAAAATGCGACATTGTTTTAATTTTTATACAGAATCAGATAACGTGGTAGGCGGCTTCCTGTCAACATGTAGTTTTCTTTTCATGTAGAAACATATTTTCATTGCAAAGTGTTGCATGAAATGTAAATCGTACAAGGAGTGCCAAACCATATTCACGAAGGAATCTAGAGCCGGGAAAGTGCCAAATAAGAGCTCAATTTGGACGTGAACGAAAGCGTATAACATGTTATTCTCATTTTGTATAAAATTAAAAATAATATTGCGGGTTTCGACAATGAATCATACGTGGCTGGAGCTCGGTGCATGGTAAATTTGACCATAAGGAGTCCATGGTGGGGAATGTTAAGGAAAATTTATTGGGTTGCGCTAATAAAAATACCTTCATATTTCCGTCTTGTGATTCAGCTAAAGCGAATAACATAAGGAGGTGAATATAAGTTGTACGTGCCACACCGTATTACCTTATTTCGGATTCATTTCGTCCCTCATTGAAATGCACAAGGGCGAAACCATGGTTTGTTTCGCTTCCGAGTCCATGCACGCATCCTTTTCGGTATTAAGTTTTCGGAATTAAGTTCTGAGAGCGTATGGACACACACACACACACACACACACACACACACACACAGAGAGAGGAGAGGAGAGAGAGAGAGAGGAGAGAGAGATAGAGAGAGAGAGAGAGAGAGAGAGAGAGAGAGAGAGAGAGAGAGAGAGAGAGAGAGAGAGACTAACGCAATCACGCGAGAGTTGATTGAAGCAGAGAAACAAAACGGTATACAGTCGTTCGTAATTGGAGCGCTCTTGAAGGAGGGGGTGATACTATTTAGGGATGGGGGTGGCCCGGAGCCGAGACAGTTTTGTATGGCAAAAAGCCGTTCTCATGTTATCGCTTTATATCGTATAGCGGCGTGTCCATGCTCGGCGGCAGAGGATCGTCGCATGCAGGAAGGAATCAATTGGGTGCAACGGCTAATTTTCCCATTTCGACCAGGCTTAATACACAAAGAGAGAACGGAACTGACTGGGTATAGTTAGTGGGTATCGCATTGTGCGATAATTGAATAAATTGGTGATGCAACTCGCTTTGGGGAAAGCTTTATCGCCCTTCTCAATCGGGTTTCCGCACTCGTTCCCCAACTGTTTCGGGAAGTCTTCAAACCGTCTATAATTGCATTTCAAATTGAGATAACACCACTATCTTTTCTCTGGGGAAAGAACTTACCATACTGACTGTATACAGCTGGATTCTTAACCTGCATGCATGCATGCATGTTGGGGTAGGTAGCAGGTGATATACAGTGTACGATGGCTGTTCAAACCACGACATCCTATCTTGTATAATAATAAGCTATAACGGACCTACTAATGGATCTGCAACAGTTCACAATATGTTCAAAGGATCTCTCTCTCTCTCTCTCTCTCTCTCTCTCTCTCTCTCTCTCTCTCTCTCTCTCTCTCTCTCTCTCTCTCTCAGGTTAGGCTAACGAAACGTAACGAAGAACTACGGGTGGCAAGCCTCTGCAAGGGGAACCCTAAGGAGTTCTTCAGTTATGTTAATAGTAGAAAGCCCATTAGAAGCATGATAGGCCCGGTCCGTTAAAGGACCGAAGCGGCGTTCTGCGGACCTCCGACGCGGACATCGCTAATGTGCTTAATGAGTACTTTGCGGGAGTGCTCACCAGGGAGGACACCCGCGTCATCCCCGAGCCAGGCGTCAGGCACGAAGGTGCTGGCCTAGATAGTGTTCGATGTACCGCGACAGTCGTTGCCGATAGAATAGACAAACCACGTTTAAGGCTCCTGGACCAGACCAGTTTCTCCCCAGAGTGTTGCGGGAGGTGCACGACCAGGTGGCTCCCCACCCGGCTACAGTCTTCAACAAATCGTTAGAGACGGGCCAGGTGCCTGGTGACTGGAGGGAAGCCAACGTGACCCCAATCTTTAAGAAAGGGGATCACGAAAGTCCAGGGAACTATCGTCCCATTAGTCTCACTTCAGTTGTAGGTAAATTATTAGAGGGGATAATAGCTGATAGGATCGTTGACCATTTGGATTCCTACAAGCTGCTTGGGGACTCCCAACATGGGTTTAGACGGCATAGGTTGTGTCTCACCAACTTGCTCGAGTTTTTCCACGTCATGTTGGGTATGATAAGAGTAGGGCGATTGATATACTTTATCTCAACTTTCAGAAAGCCTTTGATAAGGTACCTCACCGCCGGCTAATGGCGAAAGTGCGCGCGCTGGGTATCGGTGGGGAAGTACGTAGGTGGATTGAAAACTGGCTGAAGAATAGGCGGCAGAGAGTTGTAATTAAAGGGGTTAGTTCGGGTTGGGCCTCAGTCACTAGTGGGGTTCCTCAGGGTTCCGTTTTGGGGCCAGTTGTTTATCATTCACATAAATGATATCGACGGTGGCATCGTCAGTCGGATCGCCAAATTCGCTGATGACAGCAAGCTTCGGACCAATGTTGGGACGCCCGAAGCGATCGAGCAACTGCGTGCTGATCTACGTAGGATAGGAGAGTGGTCCGAAAAATGGCAAATGCCGTTTAACTTGGGTAAATGCAAGGTGATGCACATTGGCTACGCCAATCCCAAGTCGGACTACTCGATGTTGGGAGTAATATCGACGCGATTGATTTGGAAAAGAACTTGTGTGTGCTAATTAGCAGCGACCTTAAGTTTACGAAACAGTGCGTAGAGGTGGAAAAGAAAGCCCAGAAGCTGTTAGGGTATATCAGGAGGCAATTTCAGTTTCGGAACAAGGAGATTGTTCTCTCTCTGTGACACGTGGAACAGATTACCTTCAGAAGCTGTGAACAGTTCCTCTGTGGATCATTTCAAGAAAAGGTTAGACCAAATCTTGCACACTATTTGAGTGTGTAGAAATTTTCCATGGCACCCGTTGCCATTGGTACCCCCTCGGTATGGGCCGCAAGGCCTTTTGAGGTGTTTTTCCTTGTATCTCTCTCTCTCTCTCTCTCTCTCTCTCTCTCTTCTATCTATCTCTATCTATATATATATATATATATATATATATATATATATATATATATATAATATACACCATTACTTATTCGAACTATAATGGATTTAATTTTCCCAGAAGGGTTCCTTGTTCCATGCACTGTCTGTGTGTAACATAAAAGATCTCAGGGGACCATTCTGAGTTCAATCCCATATATATATATATATATATAATATATATATATATATATATATATATATATATATATATATATATATATATATACAGGGTGTACATAAAGTCAGGATCTATTTTTGTGAAATAATTATTTTTTTTATTTTTCTTTCAGAAGCCCTTAGAATGAATACAGAAGAGCGTGTGGCAATAGTAATTTGGCGAATCGAGGGAAAGAAATACAATGACATCAGAGAGAAGTTAGAAGGAGATTTCATAAGCCGGGGCCAATAGACAAGACAATACGAAAATTGGTGAACAAATTTAAACGAACGGGATCTGTAAATGATGAAGCAAGATCAGGACGACCGTGTATGTCAGATCTTACCGTGAATGCAGTACGCGGAATTATCACTGAGGAGCCACGTACGTCCGTTCGTGCTGCATCACACAGACTCGGCCTCCCGACGTCATCTGTGCACAAAATTCTGAAAGTTAATTTGCAGAAGAAAAGCTATCATTTGCAGGTTTACATGATTTACATGAGGAAGATTTCCCTCGACGAAGTGCTGTGTGTGCTGATCTCGTAGAACAAATCTGGAGTGATAATTTAATGGACAACATTCTCTTTAGTGATGAAGCCACTTTCCATACGTGTGGAAAAGTAAATCGCCATAACTGTCGAATTTGGGCAGATGAAAGACCGAATGATTTCGTCCAAAATTGGGAAAGAGACTCACCTAAAGTTAATGTCTGGATGGGTTTAACAAAATCTAAGGTTTATGGTCCTTTTTTCTTTGCTGAAGCTACAGTTACGGGCTTATTTATCTGGACATGTTGCAGCAATTCCTTGAACCTCAGCTGATTGGGGATAGGATTGTTAGTACCGTCGTCTATCAACATGATGGTGCTCCTTGTCACTATGCCAAAATTGTTCAGGATTATCTAAATGGACGTTTTCCAAATCGCTGGATCGGACGCGGAAGCAACAGACCTTGGCCAGCGAGATGACCAGATTTAACCCCTTTAGATTTCTTTGCATGGGGCTTTATCAAATCGCACGTCTATCAGACGAAGATTACGAGTCTTGAAAACTTAGTACACGTATACGAACTGCTGCAGATAACATAACCCCGCAAATGCTCCAGAATGTGTTTAGAAATGCTGCGGAACGATTTGAGCTGTGCAGGGATACTGATGGGCGTCACGTCGAATCCTACTCTTAATTATTTAATAAATGTTACCACTTTATCATTTTATGATTGACTTCCATATAATTTCCAAGTGCTTCACAAAAATAGATCCTGACTTTATGTACACCCTGTATAATGCCTAAATCCCCAACTAGCATCAAGAGTAAGCCACCTTTTTACCAAGTAGGTTGGATTTTCTTGTACGACCAACTTTTTTTGAGGTTCGGTTAGGTTTGCTGAGTTAACCTAACCAGACTTAAAACAAATCACTGGATGCATAAGGGCTTGAGGTAGCATAAAGTACGACTTACTTGATTTCGAGTTTTTGAATTGAAATCCTAACGCGATTGAAATTCGAAAAAATAATCATTGTATACCGTAACTTTCTTATAGAACCCCCTCCCACCTTGACTTAACACAATCGAAAGTTATTAAAAATTTGAAAGTATAAAATATATAACCTGTTCGAACAACTGGGTAAAAAATAGTCACGGAAAAAATTTATATAAATGTTCGACCTACTTGGGCATTTATGATATATATATATATAATATACAAAATTTATACAAATGTTCCACTTACTTGGGCATTTATGACTATATATATATATATATATATATATATATATATATATATATATAAGCAAACAACCACAAGGAAAAGGAAACACAAAGTCCGAGCGCTTTCGTGATATATTCACGCTCGGACTTTGTGTTTCCTTTTCCTTGTGGTTGTTTGCTTATTAATAAGGTCACGTGTTATTTTGTGATTCTAGTGCATATATATATATATATATATATATATATATATATATATATATATAGAGAGAGAGAGAGAGAGAGAGAGAGAGAGAGAGAGAGAGAGAGAGAGAGAGAGAGAGAGAGAGAGAGAGAGAGAGAGAGAGAGAGATTTTATGAATGAAATAATAGTAAAGAAGAAGCAATGATTACTGCAATTACTCCATCGTGATTCATTACACAAGTTGTAATATCAGTTTAACCAATTTTATTACAGGTGATGTACGCATTGCGTTACGCACGAACTTCGACGAGAGAGAGAGAGAGAGAGAGAATCCCCATATATATTATATATATATAATATATATATATATATATATATATATATATATATAAATATAAAGTTTTGGGAATTGGATTTTGTACTTTTGGTACCTTTTTCCTTCCACAAAAAATACCAAAATACTTTTTTTTTTTCCTTCCTGGATTTTTTACCCAATTTTTTTTTTTTTTTTTTACGTAATTTATTTCCTCCATT
>JAJOZX010001462.1:85000-127500 GCA_023014485.1 Bathynomus jamesi
AGGATCATACACATTCCATTTCAAATAAGCTCAATTTCTATGGTTATTGCGTGGACACTACGTATTATAATTACTAGTACAGTTCCCGTCACTTCCCTGACGGTTAGACAGGCTAAACTACAAAAAAAGAACCCAGCCGTGAAGATTTTGAGCTTCACATTGTGTCATCATTTCTGAATCTGGTATCTCCCAAAACCTCCTCACCCCCATTCATACAACTTGGGGGCTAACCCACTCCCCCATTACCACACCCATCCCCCATTACCCCCACCCTCACCCTTCCTCCATTCCTAAACTACAGAAAAGCACAGTCATGAAATCTTGAGCTTCACATTTACGCCCGTAATACAATTTCTGAATTTTTTTTTACAATTTCTGAATTTTTTTCTCACAATTTCTGAAAGTGTGACGGACGGACAGACAGACGGACAGCTCTCTTATTATAGTATAGATTATTATTGATCATTATTATTATTATTATTATTATTATTATTATTATTATTATTATTATTATTTACAGACCTATATCTTTATTTTTTTTAATTTACGTATGTCTGTATATGTTTATAAAACTTTTTATAACTTGATGAAGTGTCTTGAAAAGTTCTCCAAATTCTTTAAAGAATTTCTCGGAGAGTGAAAATCTTTCTCAAAAGTATTCGAAAGCCGAAATATTGTAACTGTTTTTCATCCAATTATTTTGACGTTTCTTCCCTATACTTCGAACATGATGACAGAAATGATAAAATTTTACATAAACTTCAAATTTGTATTAGAATGAAACTGGCTATTAAGAAAAACATTTCTAAAAACAAGAACAAAGACGGAAATAAAAAATAGTAAGTTTTTAAAAAGCGAGTCTTTCGTTGTGTTGCTTCGCCATTTTTTTTAGAAATGTATTTAAAAAAGTACGTAATTCACTTATATTTAATGTCTATCCCAGGTTTATATTTTTTTCTATTAATTATTAAAGTCTGATTATTTGGTGAATCAGAGAACTTACTCGTTTGGATTATTACTTCAAAGGATCGTAAATACCGTCATTTGGCTGAAAACCATCGTTAGCTTTGAAGTTTCCTTTGAATTTGTTGCGCGTGTATCTATATTCCGAAGTTTTATGAGGAGAAATGTATTTGTAATATAACCACGAGTATGTATTACTATTAGAAAGAAGTCTGTGAGGAAGGGAGAACCAACAGAATTCTGATTGACAAGCGAGCGGCGCTCCAAATTGGTCATCAAAAATTATTATTAATAAATTTGGAAATGAAATATTTAAACAAGAAATGAAGACCAGAAAATAAATAGATAAATAAATAAATAAATAAATAAATATATACAAGTTCAAAATATCTTAAAATTAACCATGGTTTTGAGGCAAATGATAGTATTTACGATAATTTGAAAGTAATAATTGAAACCAGTACAATAGAAAACAAAAATATAAACCTGTGATAAGTATTAAATATAAGTGAATTACCTTCATACTTTTTAAATATATTTCTAAAAAAAAATGGCGAAGCAACACAACGAAAGAGTCGCTTTTTAAAAACTTACTATTTTTTATTTCCGTCTTTGTTCTTGTTTTTAAAAATGTTTTTCTTAATACCCAGTTTCATTCTAATACAAATTTGAAGTTTATGTAAAATTTTATCATTTCTGTCATGTTCGAAAGTATAGGGAAGAAACGTCAAAATAATTGGATGCAAAACAGTTACAATATTTTTGCTTTCGGATACTTTTGAGAAAGATTTTCACTCTCCGAGAAATTCTTTAAAGAATTTGGAGAACTTTTCAAAGCATTTTATCAAATTAAAAGCTTATCTCGAATTTCTTAATTAATTAATAATAATAATAATAATAATAATAATAATAATAATAATAATAATAATAATATTGTAACCCGTAAAATAAAAAAAATTAAAAAGAAAACGATGTTGTTCCTATTTTTAATTTTAAGTGAAAAAGGGAATATAGGATTAGGTGCTGTGTCGTTCTTAAGAGTCATCGTTAAATCGTTCTGTCCCTTTATTTGCCGATCGTTGGGCTCGTTATAAGATAACGCTCGAGTGAAAGGAAGTTTCCACTGAATTTCAGTAAATTAATGTAATGTAAATTGTAAATATATGTACTGCAGTAAAGTACACACACACACACACACACTAGTTTAGTCGAGAACTGCAAAAACAAAAATGACGACAATAAGTGACATTTTTTTCTTACGATTGTGGAAGTTTTTCTTTGTACGCAAAGTTTACATCGAACGTGTTGCTGTTGCTACATCGACGAATGTGGTCGTTTTGGTCGTCGTCGCCAGAAACTTTGCGTAAGAGTAGTAATCCAGTTAATTGTTCATGTCTCAGTTTTACACTTGTTTAAAGTTGAATGTTGTGCAGCGAATAAAAGTTCCGCGCGAATTCCTTTGAATGTATTTTTTTTTTTTTTTTTTTTACCAGATTTTGGGATTAAACTTCCCTCAACCTCGCAATATTAATCAATAATAATAATAATAATAATAATAATAATAATAATAATTCTTAATAAAATAAATATTACAGTATTACAATTTTTGCCATGCTACGGTAATTTTAACATGGAAAAAACAATTGTTAGTTGGAGTATTTGTTTTTATTTAATTGACTCTTAAGCTTTAGGCGTTACCATCATTATATAGGTTTTGCCTAAAATGTTGGTTTCACAGCGTACGTAGAAACCCGCAATCAAATATTTTAAGAATCGGAATTTTTTTTGTTTTTTTTTGTGACGATGATTAAGAACGTGAGAGTAAATTCGAGCGAGCGAGCGAGGGGGGCTCGCTCGCCAGCTAGAATTCGGATGGTTCACTCTTAATTCCCGATCGACTTCTTCCCAATAGAAGTAATAGTTAACTGAATAAAAACCACGAAACCATAATTAAATAAAACAAAGCGACCGTGACGATCGAAGCCAACCATTTCTTTTCCCATTGTAGAAAACTAAGCGAGCGTTTCGGAAGCTCCCTCCCCCACCACGTCGGCGCAGTAAAAATTGAGATCACTGAAGAATCACCGGCCATGACCGGCAGTGTCATGGAAGCGTCCAGGATCCAGTGTCTCACCTGGAAAGATTCCACGAGACGAATTTGAGTTTTGGAAAATTATTTCGTTCGTCTCGAGTTTTTTTTTAAAACAAAAATTCTTATTTTATTTTGTTAATTATTTTTGGTTATTTAGGATTCGGTTTCAAATGTTCCCATAATGGGGTCTATAGTCTGCGTGTATATATATATATATATATATATATATATATATATATATATATATATATATATGTTTGTACGTATGTATATATAAATAAATGAAGTTAAAAAATCCCAAGTAAAAGTAAGGAAAATTAATAATTAAAAGATAATGAAATTACGAAGCTTTTTGAGGAGTTCTTCGTTTAGGTAAGAATGCTAAACAGAATATAAGTTGGAGGAGGGAAAGGGCAGCACATGTTCGTTTGCTGTGTTTGTCCGTGTATGTTGTACGTTATATATATATATATATATATATTATATATATATATATATATATATATATATATTATATATATATATAAACTTTTAATTCATTTCCATTTAATTTTCAAAAGTAAAACGTTTGAAATGTGATGAAAAAAAACTTGCCTTAAAAATTTGCATTTTCTGAATTTTATTTTTTTTTTGTAATTATTTGAAACTAAAAAGTATTTCTAAGAAGTATTTCGATAGAACTTTTTTTTTTTTTCCTGCAAATGTGGCGTGGAATTTTGTTTAAAAAGTTATGTGAAGCTGTTACTCTTTGTTGATGCTGTTTTATATTACAGATTAATTGCATATATATATATATAGATATATATATATATATATATATGGGATGAATTTCACAATTAAACACGTGAAATGAATGAATGAAGCAAACCCACAAGGAAAAAGAAAAACGATTCCAAGGTGTAGCTCTGAATACACGAAATGCCTTGGAATCGTTTTTCTTTTTCCTTGTGCGTTTGCATCATATATATATATAAAGGGTGCTTAAAAAAATATTACCACTTATATGGCGCTCATTGCATGTAAGTATCTGTGTGTTTATTTGCTTGTTTTTTTAATAATAATGTTTTTTTTAGCGATTGTGCGAGTGATTAATGAGTGAACCCCATTGAATGGAAATAGTCGCAAGGTTTACATTAGAGCAACGCAGATTTCTCCGTTGCTCTATAATGTAAACCTTGCAGCCATTTCCATTCAATGGAGTTCACTCGTTAAATCACTCGCACAATCCCTGAAAAAAAAACATTATTATTAAAAAAACAAGCAAATGAACACAAATACTTGCATAAAAAAAACCATAAACTATAAGTGGTAAGTAATGATATATGTATGCCATATAAATGGTAGCATTTTTTTCAAGCACTCTATATATACATAGATATGTGTGTGTGTGTGTGTGTGTGTGTGTGTGTGTGTGTGGTGTGTGTGTGTGTAAAACCAGTTATTTTATGCACTGCCTAAAAGTTTCAGGCATTTCGCGTAATGCTTGCGACCCTAAGTAACGGACGTGAAGGTTAAATTAAGTAATCACTGGGGAGGGACAGAAACAGTCAAACAGGTATAGTGCTCAGGCCAACCAATGTGATCCATTGCGCTAGTTCCCGTATTATTATTATTATCAGGATTCGAATCCCGACCTCAGTGCCTTTACTTCGTTTATAGAGAAACGATGTTACCCACTGACCTACGGACGCTAGGTTAGGTTAGTAATACGTAATACCTGCAGTGATTAAGATTCACGAGAATTATGTGAAATGACCTCTCTCTCTCTTTACCTGTTAGGTTATTGTTATACTGTTTTTGTTTAATTAATGTAGTTTTTGCATTTTAGAATGAGAGAATATTTTTTCTATTGAAACCCTCTTAATTGGGAGCCAGTTAGTTACTTTATACCAGAAAGTTATTTGAATACTTTTTCTTCATAGTTGTTTGTATTAAGATATCTTAATTTATTCAATTATAACTAATTTATTTACACTTGTTTTGCAGGGAATATACAGTTAGTTAACATTACATAAAGGCAAAAATGTTGTGTTTTCAGGTGCAATTGTTATATGCTTTTTACCATTACGTAGACTTAGAGTAATATATATATATATATATATGCAGTAAAATCACAGAATAACACGTGATCTTATTAATAAACAAACAACCACAAGGAAAAGGGAAAAGAAACACGAAATCCGAGCGCTTTCGTGATATATTCACATCTTCAGGGAAAAACAAGTAATATTACTTGTTTTTCCCTGAAGATGTGAATATATCACGAAAGCGCTCGGATTTCGTGTTTCTTTTTCCTTTTCCCTGTGGTTGTTTGCTTATATATATATATATATATCAGACATGGGGGTAATAGTAATAATAGTAATAGACTATTACAGGATTTTTCAAGTAATAGATCATAATTTTTTGGCTGTAATAGTAATAGATCATAATTTTTTGGCTGTAATAGTAATAGAAGGCAAAGTAATAGATAATAGTCTATTACTTTTCTATTACAGTGGCAATGGACATATTGTATGAACAAAGAACTGAAAAAATGAACTAAATCATCTTTAAACTAAAATAAACATGTGAACTAATATTGTGGCAAATTTTTCCTTCAATAAAGTAAAATTGATGAAGACGTACAGTCACTGAAATTGTAATGATTTGGTTGAAACCAATATTTGTTAACACACTGCTTCTAATTGCACTTAAATTGACATAAAAGTCCTTTTCAAATGAGTGAAGTACCCCACATACAAAAGTAATAGTAATAGATGACCAAGTAATAGTAATAGAAGAAATCAAAAGTAACAGTAATAGAAACCCAGTAACAGACCCCATGTCTGATATATATATATATATATATGTGTGTGTGTGTGTGTGTGTGTGTGTGTGTGTGTGTGTGTGTGTGTGTGTGTGTGTGTGTGTGTGTGTGTGTGTTATTGTTTCAAGGCTGTTTATATTACTTTGGAAAGGTACAACCTCCAAAAGTGTTGTCATACAGAACCTAGCTGGGAGACTGCGTGACGTCACAGTCACGTGACGTGACGATGTGTGGTGTGACGATGTGTGACGGGCTCTTAAACGGACGATTAGTCGCCTATTGGGTTCTTTGTGACGAAGTCACGCTTTCATCGCCTCGCTTCACCACCTCTTCTCACCACACCGACTTCCATTAGGCTCGCTCTACGTGTGTGTGTGTGTGTGTGTGTGTGTGCTGTAACTTTGAATATGGATGTATGTTAGCTCAGTTTTTGTACACACACACACACACACACACACACACACATTTATAAGAGAAATGGTAATATGTACGAAAATAGGATATAATTGAAGGAGTGGTGCGTAATCTGTAGAGGAGAAAGCATGAAACAGAAGAGAAATATGACGATAAGAACACCCCTGAACTCAAAAAGGAGCAGTCTCTGAGGAAGAACAGTTTTGTCGTTTGAGGATTCAGGTTGCGTCGCGGGCCTGTGGACTATCTATCAGTACTCTAATAAACTAATTTAACTTAACTTAACCCAATCTAATCTATGCTAACCTAACCTTATCTAGCTTAATCTTCCATAAGTAGATGATAAAATGTCACGTCGAGAAAAATGTTGTTAGTCCGTTTTTAGCCGGGTACTCGGGTACTTTACTCGAGAGATGAATAGCCATTGCCCATGTCTGTGCCCACACTTTGAAGGGAAGACGAGACACAGCTCAGAATGGCTACGGATGGACTGACTGATTCTACCTCCTTCTACCCTCCCCACGACCCGTATGCTTCGGAAGGAGAGCGAAGAGGAACCACTCTCTCCTCGGAGTTTGACACGTTTCGTTGACGAGAAATTTCACCGACACCTTCATAGCCCGACTTAATCTAACCTCACTTTACAATTTAATCTAATCTACCCTTCCTCCCTCTATAAAAACCCTGTCTTGTGGATGAAATGTCATTAGCCCGGACACCTTCCCCCAAGCTATGACTATGAACCTATATCTATTCTATTTGGTGGACAGGACATTGTATTGATACTGAAATTTTTTTTTAACCTAATATATATATATATATATATATATATATATATATATATATATATATCGGGGGGAAAATGCCGGAAGCCATTACTGCAGAAGGAGCAAATCATTCGGTTTTCGTCAGGAGATAGATCTCTACGCGAAACCATTGACACATCGAGTATGACCACAATAAAGTGGAAATTTATAGCAATTAAATGCTTTGTCTTTCGTGTTTATTTCTTGAGCGCATTGCGATGCAGCCTGTTCACACTACATTAATGACTAAACACTAAAACGCTTCGTCACTAATTTTTCCTAATTTTGCTATTATTCTCGAGTAGTTTACTACTACTACTACTACTACTCTCATATATATATATATATATATATATATATATATATATATATTCTCGTGTGGTATAGTGGTTAGCATCGCTGACTACGAATCCATCGGCCCCGAGATCGAGACCTGGTGACGGCAGCCGGCGCGCAGCAAAACCCAGTTGTTCATCCTTCCACAAAATAAAGAAAGTGGTTGGTAGATAAATGGGTACCCTGGGTGGCCTAGTGGTTAAGACGCTGGGCTGGTGGTGGGGCGTGGTTCGGATTCCACGTTAAACTGTAGGTCTAAGGTGGAGTGAAAAGCTTGACCTTTGTCAGAATGAACAATTCGGGCGGAAGCTAACCAAAGGTATATATATATATATATATATATATATATTATATATAAGAAGTTCGCAGGAGATAATTTTCCGTAAATGAAATTTGTGGCGTCACTGTGATAGAGACCATGAATGATTGTTCCGTTAGAAATGTCTCTTATTCGCTTTTCCATCGTTGATAAATAAGGCCTGAATGCTTTAATGAGGGAAAATTTGTAAAGTAAGTACGAAAGCCTAAAGACAAGGCATCTCATACCCTGGGCGGAGCGGCCACGCTAGAGGCAAGAAGTGCGGGTTACCTCCTGCTCTCTCCACGGGCGGCCTGCGGCGTTGTCAAATTGCTCGTCACGCTACCATTACCAACTAAACAAATCTGGCAACACTGTCACTTCCACACCGAAGGAATAAAGAAGGGTTCGTATATAGTTTTGAGGGTTTTTTCCTTTTTCGTAACTTCGTCGGTGCCTCTTTCGGTAAGCGAAAGACCTTGTAGGGCTTCGTCTCCATGTTCCTCCTCCCCTCCCCCCCCTCCCACATCATTTGCCGCTTTTTTGACGCGGTCCTGCTTGAAATCTTGTGACGTGAGGGTGGTAAAACTGAGGCGTGACCGAACTGAGAGTCGAGACACCCACTACGACTTCGCACGCGGCCTGCTCTAAGGACAAGCGGAGAGGAGGCCTCGACCGCGCGGGGCCGCAACCCGCCATCGAACACCCGCGAGTTCGAACTCTGCGCACGGAGGTGTTAAGGTTCATTTTGGGTCGAGGGAAAGGTCGGTTTACGGCGAAATGGAACTGCGAAAGGGCCAGAGCGGCTTGGTAGTTGTTTTAATGGGACCTCGTTTATAATGTCATGATGAGGATGAGGGACGAACAGGTAGAGAGAGAGAGAGGGAGAGAGAGGGAGAGAGAGAGAGAGAGGCGGCGGTGTGGCTTCAAACTGGTCAGAACCCATCCACAAAAAAAACGAAGAAAATAACTTATATAAGCAGGAATGTTGTTATCTGTCAGCAAGAGCCATGTTGTACAGTATAACACGAAACGAGAGAGAAGAGAGAGAGAGAGAGAGAGGAGAGAGAGAGAGAAGAGAGAGAGAGAGAGAGAGAGAGAGAGAGAGAGAGAGAGAGAGAGAGGGAGAGAGAGAGAGAGAGAGAATTTATTTGCATGTTCGAAATGTAATTTAGTCGACCATTTCTAATTATAAATATTACATTTTACCTGTAAGGCATCGGTTTTTACCTATGAAAAATTGCCTGCAAAAATCTACAAAGGCACAAGTCTGAAAACCATTTGCTTTAGCGTCCTCCCCTTTGACGCATACAGATCTTTCCTGAGATTTGGGTTAACGTTGTGGCCGATGTTGTAACACCGCTTCCCGTCGATCAGCCAAGTTAAGCGACATTGGGTTTGGATTGTAGTTGGATGGGGGATCGTCCTCTGCATTCAGATTATGTAGCGACTGCTAGGTCCCCTCTGTCTATGATCTTAGATGTCATACGATATAATATATATATATATATATATATTATATATATATATATATAGAGGGGCCTATATATACACACACACACACAGTCACACACATATATATGAAGCTGATACCCCATAACGAATGCAATTAATGAGGGACGGACATGGTAGGTGCTTTTATTAACTCTTGTACGAGATGGAACCCCAACAAACGTAAAAACAACATGATGATGAGGGTAATGTTAAACTTTTCAGTGTTTACTGAATAATCAAAGCCTTATTTTTGTCTTAAAACAACAAGAGGGATAATAATAGTAATAATAATAATAATAATAATAATAATGTGAGTACCCCTATTACTACATTTAAGTACGTTACATCACTGAAAGCGATAAAAGTTTTTATGAAAATCGAATTGGGTATGAGCGAAGCGAGCGAGCACACAGCCTTTGTACCCACCGAGTAACAAGCGACTTTTTATGCACCGACCGATCTTGTTAACGATCGCTGTGTTTGTTTCGGCGTAAATTTACGAAGATAGAACGATCCCACATCTGCTGTTTTTATATCTACGACGCCCCGAGGCTGGGGTTCGTGCATCATCCGAAAGGGTTTTGAGTTTTCCCCGCGTTTTTCGATCGTATTGCCACCATTACTTAACGCTAATGGGCAATAATTGGAGCAAAGGCTGAATGCGTTTGCCTCGCATCCTCGAGTTATTACGAGTCTGTACTCTGCGGTTTCCACTTGAGTACCGGTTAGAGGCAAAGAGCCTTGTATTACACGTCGGCCACCAAATTTATCGTTCCACTTATTGTGTTTACTCAGATTTTAAATAGTTAGCGTCGAACTCTTACTGAAAAGAGACTCAAGTTTGTATAATTTTTAAGTTTTTTTTCTCTCTCGTTCTTTCTTCTTTTAAATATATAACTTCCCGTTCGCCGTAATTGACGGTTTAGTCTTTCGACAATAATGGGAATAGGTTGTAAATATTTTGGGTAATGCTACAGTTTCTGCACTTAAACTCTTAATTTTTTTGATACATTTGCTTCTTTAGACTCGCCCATGAATTAATGGTGTAAACATGGACTATATTTATATACCTCGTGTGTGTGTGTGTGTGTGTGTGTGTGTGTGTGTGTGGTGTGTGGTGTGTGTGTGGTGTGTGCCGTTATTTATGCTGTCTTGGGTTTCACATATCGACGAACTATTGCACTCAAGCGGTTGAGGAATGTCATGCAGTCAGAATTGTATGTTATTATTATTATTATTATTATTATTATTATTATTATATATATATATATATATATATATATATATATATATATATATATATATATATATATATATATAAATTGCATACAATTCTGACTGCTTGACATTCCTCAGCCACTTCAGTGCAAAAGTTTGTCAGTGTGTGAAATACAATAAATAAATTTATACTTGGTATATATAAATGCGTTCATAGTTTGTGGAAGTATGAAGAATTACACTTTTTTACATGGAGCACCATTCCGCCCATACGCCTATTTCAGGGTACGAACAGCTCGCAGCAACATTGCCAAGTAAATAGGGGGTCAAAGTACTGACGAAGCTTTCGTACGTGGTTCATCACCACTGAAAGCAACAATGCTCCGTGGTGCTGGTTTAATCAAAAGAACATCCATATCCGTATTCAATTTATTGCGAATTTCGTTAGTTTGTATTGCAGACCCCCCCCAAGTTATTATCAGTCTTAGTGCATCAAGAACAAGATGCACCGCAAGTTTGTGCTTCCTCCCTAAGGCAGCACACATTTACTTGTATCAATCACAGTCACACTCATACTACCTCAGGCTTGCTATACACAAATTAAACCAAAAACCACAAGTATCCGCAATCGCAAATCGTCCGTATACAGGCCTGTATTTAGTTTATATATATATATATATATATATATATATATATATAATATATATATATGACTCGTGTATGAAAATATCGCCCCACCCACCAGGGTTTGAACCCACCTGCTTCTTGAATAGGGCGCTAGCCACTACACTACAATGGGATAAAAGTCAACGCAACCTCTCATACCCCCTCCTTGGTTGTTTGAATGTATGGCAGGTTGTGTCAACTTTTATCCTGTTGTAGTGTAATGGCTAGCGCTTTCACCATCTATTCAAGAAGTAGTGGGTTCGAACCCTGGTGGGGGCGATTTTTTCATCATTAAGAATCGTTCGGATATAATATGTATATGAGAGAGAGAAAATAATGTAGGGAGTGGGTAGACGAAAGCATTATTATTCGCCCTCGAAGATTGTGGTATGGGCGTTTTATTCTTTCTTTCTCGTCGCCTCTGAATCCGTCATTGACTCAATTAAAATAATGAGGGACAGCACGGAGCGTCGATCCTTATAATTTATGTTTCATAATGGCAGACTCTGCTCAAATAAGCTCTTAAGCAGGCAAGAATTATGTGGGAGCGAGTGATGTTCGCTCATTCGAGGAACAGAGCGTGAAATTCCCGTTTTGCCAAGGTATGGAATCAAGCCAATTTCACGGGGTCTCGTCTCCAGAGAGAGGGAGAGAGGAGGTGGTGGTGGTGGTTCGGCTGCTGGGCCTGGACTCGCTCGCATCGCCGAGTTATGAACCAGACGACCAACCACCATTTCAAGAAAAAATAATTTATTAAAAGGGGGGGGGGGGGGGGGTTCAGTTATTCTTTGTATTTTTTAAAGTTCTGCATTATTATTATTATTATTATTATTATTATCCTTTATTATCCTTTAGTATCTATCTTCAAAATGATAGTATATTCGCATGAATTATTATTATTAATTATTTTAATTATTATTATTATTGAGTCGCCTCAGTATGAAAAAGTGGAGTATTTCCCTATTGATTTTATTGTAAGACGAATGCATAAAATTATAAAATTTACTAACGCGTCTCTTTGCATCGAGGTGATGTATTCAACCTGGATCGGAATGCATGGCGGTGCATGGCGGTTCAAACTTCGTCGTAAGTCACTATTAGTAATGGTCTTGAGCGTCGATTTAAAACCCTTCCTCGATGTTTATGACCAAAACTCACTTTCGCACTTGACAAATTGTGTAAAATTAGGCAGTAAATTGGAGTTAACCTTGTTTATTTGAGGTATTTGTACGTAGGAACAGGTTTTGGCGGGGTTGCTCTCCAAGCAGGCTTATTTGACTTTCCCGCATGCGTCTCTCTCTCTCTCTCTCTCTCTCTCTCTCTCTCTCTCTCTCTCTCTCTCTCTCTCTCTCTCTCTCTCTCTCTCATGGTATAAGTTTACAATTTGTTTTTCATTGCTATTTCAACTTTTCTCTTAATCTTTGTTAGCCTGTAACTCTCTCATTAAGTGAGGTAAAGTTGCGTTTCTGCCGACACGATTGCTTGTTTTTCCTTTCTCTTGGGTAGCTGGATGCACGTGACGGGCGAGGGCATGGTGTGAAAAACCTGATTTCTGTTCTTAATTTTTGTTTCGATCCCCTTTCCTATAGAAGCATTTCATCACTTTGCCGGCGCACAGTGCCACAAATGGGTTAAAAAACGGCCAAAATTATTTTTTTCAATTGTACTTAGTGTTATGTAGTTGAAATGTTTAATTATGATTTATTTTAATAAAAAATTATGTTTAGTACCTTTTGTATATATGTAATGGTGACATATTGAGTGATTTTTCTATAAATGATAATAATATTCCAAATCAATAGGTTATGACCTACTGTAGTTTCTTAAGTTTCTCAAATTACTAAAAATATACTAAACAGATAATTGTTAATTAGGCCTATGTTTTGCAGATTTTGTCAAATGACATACTAAAATAAGTATGGTTTCATTTTAATCACTATACACATCTATTGTTTAAAACATTATTTGATAACCTGCCACTATATCAGAAGGGGTAAATAAAAAACATCGTAATACCTCTTAAAGTTCATGAAATTAATTCCCCCAAAATAAGTGTGACAACTGATATGAAAAAAAGTGTAAATAGTGTAAACAAAATTACAAAAACTTCATATTTAGAACATATCTTCCTCATCAGAACTAATATTTAAATTCTCTAATATTTCACTCTCTTTTAAAAGTGAACGTGCCTCTTCTGACATCTCTCTCAATTTGGGGATTCTATTCTTTTTTCGAACTGTACTAATGACTGGATCGCTTGATACTAAAAGATAATGAATATGATCTTGCATAGTATTCAGTCGAGATGTTTTTCTGGAATGATGGAGACGAACATTTCTTATTACTTTATGTAGACATTCTTGGCATTCTTCTGAATAAGAACCAATTGGATATAGATGATTTTTCATCACCAAACCTCCATGTAGAAGTACTTTGTGTACTGAAGCAGGAATTTTATACCATGGATATAAATCTACAATAGTCGTAGCAGCTTTTCGACAATAAGATTCAAATTTTGCATTGTTAGTTAATACATGAAAAACATGTTCTAACACGCAAAGTCGCAAATAGTCGCAAAAAAGTTTTGTTTCTTTGATTTACTTAAAGGTTGCATTCCCCAAAATCCCCCATTTTTTGTTTTGCTAATTTTACACATTTTCTAGATAACAATTTAATCTGTAATCTATGATATTGCCATAGTTGTTTTAATTAATGCTATCTTTTTAGTTTTCAATAAAAAATATGCATGAAAATGTTCTAAACTGTTTATTCTTTCAATAGAACTAAGCAGAACATGAAACTACAGACAATTTTTTGTGATATAGTAACTTCAAGTAAGTTGTTTGAACAAACATATTTTGTCCCCTCCAAGATATTTTAAGACAATGTATATTATTTCGTAGATTTTTCTTGCCTTAATGTAAGAGAATAAAATTTCAAATACTTAAATCAGTAAGTAGAAGTGTTTTATTTTGACGTGGAAATGGTTTTAATAGAATTTACTTAAATTTGTTATTTTTGGTTTTTGACCGTTTTTTAACCCATTTGTGGCACTGTGCGGCGTAATGGCTCTGCGCGTACGTGGGTGCAGACACGGAGAGTTTAACCTTTACCTTTTTCTCAGTCCTTTTCGGACTAGCCTAAAGTGGGTGATGTCTTTGTTGGTCCGATACCTCGTTAAATAAAGCTGTAAATATTTTGTATAAAATCAAAACCGTATGTTCGAGTTTTGGGTGACGATACCAAGTGGTTTATGCGCGATCGGTACAAGTATATTATTGGTTAGTTTATACAGTGGTGCTATCTAGTGCACAATCTCTTATGTGTTCATGACATAATTGTCGAGCTAGATTATATATTTTCCCCTTTCCTGTAAAATTTTCTTGGCTGCTTTTCCAGGTCAAGGTATTTTTATCAACCTTTTTCTCTACCCGCCTCTGGCGGGGAGTGTGGGGGAGAAAGTCTTATGCTTTTGTATCTAGTTTTCTACGACTGTTAAAATATTTAAAATATGCAGTTTAATAACGGGAAAGTCTTCGAGTGGACCGAAAAGTCTTTGAAGTCTCTCTCTCTCTCTCTCTCTCTCTCTTTTCAAACCAAAGATTTTAACAAAAAAAGATGGTGTATCTCACCGATTTATGGATGTCTTGGTCAAATTTCGTAAAGGAAAAGCCACCTTCAGTTCGTAAACAGAGTTGGAGAAATTAATTGTGGATTACTTTTATGAAGATTTAACGCTGATAATTTATTTATTTATATTTCGTTCATTGCATAAAAGTAAATCCTTAAAGTAATTATTATAAGCGTGAAATTAGACGAATCAAAATGTTGAATGCATGCACATGCAAATTTATAGGTCTAATATATATATATATATATATATATATATATATATATATATATATATATATATATATAATTATTTAAGGCGGTCCACAAAATCGAAGTTTATTTTTTTTTGTGCTGAGTGTTTATTTGGTACCTTTCCCCAAGAAAACACTGCATACCAAGTTTTAGGTCATTATGACTTTGTTTAGGGTATGCACAAGCTGACTAAGAAAAGCTCACATTTGTTTGATCTCTTTCCCTATAGAATGACTCTTGTATTAGGAAAACGATACTCAAGTATTTCATATCTATAGGTAAATTATTATTTAAGTGATTAATTTATTAATTAGAGGCAAACCAAACACAAACAATGTTGATTGAAACAGGAAAACAACACTCCCGTCCTCACGATTGCGAGTTAGCCTTGCTTGCACTAGGAAACCGGCGTCGATGTGTAGCGACCACCTGCAGCAGATACTGTTTCTGTTCTTCGTTCTTCGTAATGGAAGAGTTATAATCCTGAATTAGCTTCACCCCTCTTTCAGCCACATCATTCACTACCAGCATATCTTGGAGGACTTCCTTAGCCTGGAGGAACTGCGGATCATCCTTCCATTGGGATGGATCTTTAGAGATGAATCCGGAGCCTAGTAGCGTGGTCTGGAAGAAGGGGTTGGTTGTCTTGGATGCCAGCTTCTTCAGCGTCAGTGACGGAATGTCATCTTCCGGCACTTTAATTCTCTTCGGTGGATCTTTCTCTCCTTCCCTTACCCTCATCGACTCCAAGATTCCTCTCTTCTCCATATTGGAAACTGCGTCACTGAATAGAGCCAGAGCTACCAACTCCTCGCTCAAATACCACAGATGTCGTTGGAATGCCTTTGTAGTTGCCGCTCCAACTGCTCCATCCACTTTATTCCTGTATTTTTGAATTTTCTTAAGGAAGGAGATATCGTTACTCGGGGCTTCAAAGATTATGGGAGCCTTGAACCATGCTGGTCCGTAGACAAGAGCAACAAAGAGGGCCATGGTTCGAATGGACTTCTCTTCATTGGGGGACACCTTAAACTGAGGTTGAAACATGAATATTTGGAGACAGTATATTGCCTTTGACATCCAGCGAGCATGGTGTATGGGGCCAGGCTGTCCAAATCGAATCCTTCGGGGAGGTGTCCTACCCAGGAAGACTACGCTAAGCTCCAGAAGTCGGTGGTAGTCGTCGCGGGGTTGCGTACACTCAAGAGCTTTTATGTAGTAGTCGAGAGCTTGTATCCATTCAGGGTTCTCTGAAAATTGCACTGACGTGGTCGTCCATCATTCCAGTCTTGAAATTTGCTTGATTGACCCGCTGCCAATTCTTTTGGAACCGTTGAAATAGGAGAACCTCCAGACCGCTGGACGATCCATGAACTGTCTTGAAGACGTCTCTGAGAACGACCTCCAAGATATGGTGTCTGCAAGCAAGGTGGACTAAATGTCTTCCCAGTCGCTGTTCAATCAGAGTGCAACTCCACCAATATGACCTGTATTGCTTGGAGTCATATCAAAGCTCATGGCGGCGACTCGGTCTTCGACCTTCCAATCCTTCAAGGCCTCAACCACGGCGTCTGCTTGCGCCATTCCTGTTCCACATGCGAGCTTCGGAACACCCAGGAGTTAGATGTTTTCCTCTGACGATAACGAAACATCCTTCCCAGAGATCAGTACTGGGAGACGATCGACGTAGTCATTTTCTGTGAGGAATGGAAGGAGTTTCCCGTCCCAATGAACAATAATTCGAGTATTGGCCGCCAGAAGATGAGACAGCTTGTTTCACAGAAATGATGTGGTCACTGCGATGTCGCATGAGGGTTCTCCTGAATGTGGAGCGACTGATGGCCAGTTCATCAATGTTCCCTCCAAGGCTTTTCATAGTAGCTGCCACGATGTGAACTGCCTCACGATCGCTGGTGTTGGTTCTATCCAGTGCGGCAGCGAGGCCAGGGGACATGAAGTTCTTAGGCCTCGTTTGAGGTGCAAGACGAAGAGCTGCATTTGACGGGCCAGGGACCTGAAAATCCGGGTCCATTCCAACTCGAGGCATCTTAGGAAATGAACGAGGGCCTTCATCAGAAGAGGTGCTGGTTGACTCCAGCTGAACGGTCTCTTGCTCTTCACGCATCTGCTTCTCTGCTACTTCCTTTTGCTCTCTGGCCTTCTTAGATACTTGTTTCATTTCTTTCTTAGCCAGGGCTTCGTCGACTCGTCCCATGTGAAATTTGCGTTCCTTCTCTTGGTCTTCCTCTATCCGGATCTGTCTTTCCACATCATGATGCTAATGTTAAAGAGATTTTCAAGATTGTTTGAGAACTCTTGTTCCTTCTGTATTTGTGGCTTACTTCTCCTGTTGGGACCCTTTCTCAACTTCTCCCAAGTGGACAGGATCCCATTCAGGGTTCGTTTGATATTCCGCTCCTCTTGAGTAGGGATGCGGGCCATTCCCCAGATATCCATGGTTTCCTTCACCACCATATTGATGCACTCGTTTTTCGTAGGAGTTGGCTCACTCATTTTCAGGAGATGAAAATAATGTTGGAGAACTTGCCTAAGAGTAGGCAGACGGGACTTAGGAATCGCTTCGATGGTGCCGTTAACCAAGTAGATAGTTGTTTTCTTACGCAGTGCAGTTGCCATCATCACAACCTAGAAAGAGAAACCAAAAATTGACATTTTCTATTACTATGGAAATAATGTAGAAATACAGCAACTTCAAACATGTAGACTTTTAAAGTCACACTTTAACATTAAACATGCACTAATGTACATTAATTTTAAGCAAAAATTATTATTCAACATAAACCAAAAACAATAACGCGTCGTAGCAATTTATAACGCAATAGAAAATATAGCAATTTTAAGCATACACAGTTTTAACGTTACTATTTAGGACTAAACTTGCACTGATGTACATCTCCAGAAAAAAATTATTATTCAACATAAACCAAAAATAATAACGCAATAGTAATATAGCAACTTTAAGCGTCATAGCAATTTATAACGCTATAGAATATATTCACCTTAATTAAATATTAATTAAATATTCACCTGAATCATTAAAAAGCAAGCTAAGATAATTGATTCCCAGTGATGCGTGAACACTTAATACACCCTATCCGATTCTTGCCGGGAGAGTAACTGAGGAAAACCGTTAGTATTTGAAATACGATGCCAAATCGTAGTATGTTCAAAAATAAGCGTTGCTAACTGTAAACTTAATTAGTTAATTAGGCACGTAATTTGGAATTAGAAACTGGGCGAATTGCGCAATTTTTTTTTACGTTCCGAGTTATGCCTGCTATATAGGCCACGTCAGAGCCGAGCATTACAGGGCATTAAAAATGGCAGCCGTGTGCATACCGTAAATATTCATTAATAAAAACAAAATTCACGTGCGCTAGTTTCTCATCTAGTGGGTACGTTTGGGCTATGAGCACACAAATATTTCGGAAAAAACTTCACTCCCCTTCTGTGGACCACCCTAAATTATATATATACACACCTCGGTGGTGTAGTGGTTAGCGTTACTGACTACGAATCCATCGGCCCCGGGTTCAAGACCCGGTGACGGCAGCCGGCGCGCAGCAAAACCCAGCTGTTCATCCTTCCACACAAAAAAGAAAGTGGTTGGTAGATAAATGGGTACTCTGGGTAGCCTAGTGGTTAAAACGCTGGGATGGTGGTGGGGTGTGGTTCGGATTCCACGTTAAACTGTAGATCTAAGGTGGAGTGAAAAGCTTGACCTTCGTCAGAATGAACAATTCGGGCGGAAGCTAACCAAAAGTGTGTGTGTGTGTGTGTGTTTTTTTTTTGTGAATTGTTTGTAAAAACTAAAACAAAAGAGTATTTACTATTAGTTAATGTGAAGATATTTACAGTTCCTTTACTCACCCCCCCCCCCCCCTTTACGGGCTGTGAGAGGGGTACTTTACCCCTTGGTTGGGGGAGGGTGGAGGGGAACCTGTGAAGAGAAATGAGGGGTAAAATAAAGAGGAAATGAAAGGGACAGATTGCATTTCTTTTTGTTTCCCCTTTTTCTTTTCAGCCATTGTTTGGAGTCTGTCCATTATTATTTGCTCTCATAAAGATTGCCAGAGAGAGAGAGAGAGAGAGAGCGCTATATGAAGAAAATTTTTTAAAACTGCGTATCGGACCATTATTTAGTTTATATATATATATATATATATATATATATATATATATATATATATATATATATATATATATATATAGGGTGTCCCATAAGTCCGGCATCATAGGAAAAATAATAAAAAAAGGCAAAACAAAAGCTTTTACTTACAGAACGTGCTTAATATGTCCACCATTGTTTTCAATACACAAATTCAGACGTGATACCCAGTCAGCAAGCACACGGTGAATGATGTCAGGAGTAATGGTGTTACATGCCCCAATAATGCGCTGCGGCAAATGTTCAACACTCCTAATTTTCTCTGCGTATACGAGCGCTTTCAAGTGGCCCCAGAGATAAAAATCTAGTGGCGTAAGATCCGGGCTTCTAGCTGGCCATTCCACAGGCCCTCGACGTCCTATCTAATGACCAGGAAATTGTTGGTACAGGTATTCCCTTATTTGGGTGCTGTAATGTGCAGGAGCGCCGTCTTGCTGGAACCATGTTGGGAAATTTCCTTCTTCGTTCAAGACACTGGGAAATATTTCTTCTTTGAGCATACGTAAGTAGGTGCCTCCAGTGACATGTTCATCGAAAAAGAGGGGGCCTATGATGCGATCCTTCCAAATGCCACACCATACCATCACCCGAGATGCACCTTGTTCCTTTGAAGAGGTATACCAGTGAGGGTTGTTTTGAGACCAGTAGCGGGTGTTCTGTCGATTTACCTCACCATTTCCATAAAAAAACAGCCTCGCCACTGAACAGAATGGTGGACGGGAAATTGGCATCCCGAGCATAAGAAAAATATGAATTATGGTGTGTAGAAATAGAAAAATATGAATTTCTCCTATGATGCCGGACTTATGGGACACGCTGTATATATATATATATATATATATATATATATATATATATATATATATATATACAGGCCCGGATTTAGCTATAGGCGAACTAGGCGATCGCCTAGGGCCTCGCGCCAAAGGGGGCCTCGCTCAAGCCGTTTTGCGCGTTCTGTTCAAGTGATATTAATGATTTAGAACTCTAAGAAGAACTTAAAGTACTTTGCAGGTTTATACCTGAGAAAACAGATCTCGGAAATGCCCTTGTTTATATAGTGCAAAAACAACTAAGTGAGATTTATCCTAATGTTTATGTTGCACTTCGAATAGTATTAACCATCCCAGTTACTGTTGCTTTGGCTGAAAGAAGTTTCTCGCGTCTCAAACTTATTGAAACATATTTGCGTTCCACCATGTCTCAAGCGAGATTGCAATCATTAGCTATGTTATCAATAGAAAACGATATAACAAATTCATTAGATTATTCTCAATTAATTGAAGAGTTTAGCTCGAAGAAAAGTAGAAAAGCATTGCTGTAATTTTCAATGAGCATCTGAACACAAATTTAAAGCATTAATATTTAGCCTGATAAGTCGATCGCTCACTATTATAAAAAATGAAATGTCAACATCTCTTATACATCACATATGAAAAACGTTTGTATACTATGGAAAGTCATTACCTATAATATTATATAAATCTTAGAAATCATTGTCTTATATTTTCGATACAAATCTTGATTCATATTATAATTTATACTTATTTTTATGGTTTATTTATATTTCTTATACAATTTCCATGCGTGATTATTTTGGTTTGGTTTAATTTTTAAGTGCTGGCATAGTTCTGTCTATGCGGGATTCTAATATTGCTGGTATAGTCCCGATAATTAAGTCCATATTTTCATATATATAGGCCTAGGGCCTCGCAATTTCTAGATCTGCCTAGGGCCTCGCAACTTCTAGATCCGGCCCTGTATATATATATATATATATAGTTTTTTTTCTGCTGGAACACACCAGTACGGCATACCGGTACCTTTTAATGAATTTACAGCAAAAAGAAGCAAAAAGATAAGAAATTTAAAACAATTCCCATTACGTAATATTTTGTCGTTTATTTGTTACGTGACAAATTTTTATATATCGTAAGAGGGACTCTTGCTTGGATTGGGATGGTCATGGGTGGGATGGAGTAATTACTGGAATGATCGTAAAAGATATAGGAGAGTTTTCTCCAGAAAAAAGTTATATATGTGTTTGTGTGTGTTTGTGACTTAGTTCCCATCTGGAGGTCTCCAGGTTGGGTTCCGTGCGATGCGTCGACCCCGTCGGTAATCTCGCCACTGCTCCCCGTCTCTGACCAGATCTGTTCTCTGGTGCCAAGTTAAACCCAGATTCTCTCTCTCTACCGTCTTGAGTCACGTCGTCTTTGGGCGTCCCCGGGGCCTCGATCCTTGTATTCTTGCGTACATCAGCCTTCTCGGAAGTCGGTCCTCTCCCATCCTCTCCACACACATATCGGGTCGGCAAAAAAGTAGGGAGACCTTTTAAATCCTTCATATCTCGGCAAATACGGTACATAGAACCATGAAATTTGAGTATGTTAGTACTAGGTAATTTTATGGTGTGTAATGTGTAGCGTTGCACCGATACCAATATTTTGGCCGATACCGATACTACAAAAAAGTGCCGATACCGATACCGATACCGATACTTTTTAATTAATTGTTTTAAAATTGATTATTAATAAAAGTTCAAGTAAATGATATAATATCTCAATTAACTTAAAATGCCTTTCCCAATCCCAACTTTAGTTCCATTTAATTTCATAATATAATATATTATAATATATAGCTAGAGCCTGTAATTTAATTATGTTTAAATTAAATTAAGAAAAAGAAATATATATATATATCTTATTATATAAAGTTGTAAACGAATGCATATAATGGTAGTGTATTATCAATAACTTTACACACGAGATTCAAGCATTCAAGCAACTGAATGGTTTATTATGATTATGCATGCCGCGTGGTGCCATCTATGAACAACTTTACAAAACTTTCATTTTTACTGAAAACTATTACTGTAATTTGAAATTGTATATTTATATGATACTGTATTACTGTATTGAATATTTGTAATCTTGTATAGGGGCCTATAGTTACATTTTATGATTTTTTGTTTTGTTAGTAAATGTAAACATTGCTAATTTTGATAAAATATATATTAAACAACTAAATAAGATATTACTGTATAATAATAAAAAAATGTAATAATATATAAAATAAGATAATTTCTTCAAAAAACAGTAATTCAAAGTATCCGTATCGGTATCGGTTTTCAGAACAGTATTGGCCGATACCGATACTTTGTGAAAAGTGGCCGATACGGCCGATACCGATATCGATACCGATACATCGGTGCAACTCTAGTAATGTGTATGCCATCTTTTAGCATTTTAGCAGAGAAATTGGATTTATGGCGAATATTCCAGGAAAAGTTTGCTTATCATAGGTTGAAGTTGATAACACTAGGCAACAAAGATTTTGTTACAGAAGACCAAATAGGTGCTCCTAGCTAATTTCGGTATGCTGATTTCAAATCTATAATTAGATTTTTTCTATCACGTCTAGATTTTGTGTAAAATGCAAATCACTTTTAGTAAAATTTTCTACCACGTCCAGATTTTGGTTTTAATCGGCTTAATGCCAGTAATATGAAACTTGCTTTTCAAGGTTAAAGCAATTTTTTTTGCCAACTATATACAAATTCGAACAATTTTGATAAATAAAATTTATCCCGAGTTGGCAACACTGAGTCAAGAGCATAGTAACGGGCAACGGCCCAACGGTCAGTCAAGCAGAACGGTTGTTGAAACTCTCTGCTGATGAGCAAGTGACAGGTTGTGGTGACTTGTGTGTTTTTATAGCATTTGTTTTGTACTACGGTGTGTATTTCTTTTTATTTTGCACATCGTAATAATTACTTTCTACGTTTTTTCAGATATTGTACGGTAATTAAAAATGGCATCAAATAGACGTGCTTGTGTAAATCACCCAGACAACTTCTGCTTTGTCTGTGGACAATATACACCTAAGCCACAACGTAGAAACATAACAACAAAGATTAAACTTGCCTACAAGTGTTATTTGACTAAGTTAGGAGACCAACAGAGGGACTGGGCACCACATATTTGCTGTGCACAGTGCGATGCAATGTTAATAGCTTGGATGAATGGTAAAAGAAAAGCTATGCCGTTCTCAGTCCCCATGGTTTGGCGTGAGCCAAAAATCACTTCAATGATTGTTATTTTTGTTTGACAAAGATTGCTGGTTTCACAAAGAAAAACAAATCAAAGATCACATACCCAAACTGCGAATCAGCAATGAAACCAGTACCACATGATGAAACAAATCCACCACCAGTTCCACCAGCAACGATAACAGACAGCAGTTCATCTGAAGATTCTGCTAGTGATATAGAAACAAGGAAAGATGGCATATATGTTCCAGATGCAAATATTTCCCCACATTTGTTAAGTCAAGCGGAGTTAAATGACTTAGTGCGCGATTTGGAATTACCAAAAGAAAAGGCAGAGTTGCTTGGTTCAAGACTTCAAGAATTTAATCTTTTCCAACCAAACACCAAAGTTTCCCATTTCCGCCATCGCCATTTGCAGTTTTCATCATTCTACTTACAGGAAGAAAACGTTTGTTTCTGCCACGCTATCAGTGGTCTGATGCAAGGGATTGGCTGTCGCTATGATCCAAAAGAATGGAGACTGTTCATTGACTCTAGTAAAGCTAGCCTTAAAGCTGTATTACTGCACAACGGCAATGAAAAACCTTCAATACCTGTAGCACATGCCACTGGCCTTAATGAGACTTATGAATCGATGAAACTGCTGCTAAGACTCATCAAATATAAGGACCACACATGGAATATTTGTGGGGACCTTAAAGTTGTATCATTACTTCTTGGGTTACAGTTGGGCTACACAAAGCATATGTGCTTTTTGTGTCTATGGAACAGCAGAGATGACAAGAACCACTACAAAAAACATGATTGGCCATCTAGAACTGAACATGTTGTTGGTAAATACAATGTGAAACACCCAGCACTTATTGACCCTCAGAAAGTACATCTTCCACCACTTCACATTAAACTTGGCCTTATGAAAAATTTCGTGAAGGGTATGGATCATCAAGGTAGTGGTTTCCAATATTTAAAGGATAAATTCAAAGGAATATTGACAGATGCTAAGCTAGAAGCTGGAGTTTTCACTGGACCACAGATCCGCAGTGTCATCCACGACTCATCGTTTCCATCTAACCTAAATGAGAATGAACTAGGAGCATGGACATCTTTCGTTGAAGTTGTCAAAAATTTTCTTGGAAACCACAAAGCTGAAAACCACCGTAAACTCGTAGAAAACATGCTTAAATCTTATGAAATAATGGGATGCAGAATGTCTTTGAAAATTCATTTTTTACATTCTCATCTTGACTTCTTCCCGGCCAACCTTGGGGCTGTAAGTGACGAGCATGGTGAGCGCTTCCACCAACAGATCTCAGTTATGGAAAACAGATACCAAGGTAATTTCAACCCAAATATGATGGGAGATTATTGTTGGTTCCTGCAGGAGAGCTCGTCATCCTACAAGCGACAAAGGAAGAGGACACACCAAAGTTTCACTTAAGAACAGGAATTTGCCTTTCAGTAGTAACAACAAAATACTAACGCGCTTTGGGTGGATGGTTGGGCGCAGGGGTGGTAACTCCACCAGCGGAATTCCGCTGTCTGTCTTAAGCCAGAATAAAGGAGGAAAGACATCCCTGTTCACTAATTATTTAAGTATGCTTAACATAAAATGTGGCACGGAAAAGTAGCTTAGACGGCTTTCGTAATAGAAGCGGGTGAGAAAAAAAATGAAAAATAGGGGTTTTTGGTTACAAAATCTGGACGTGATAGAGAAATTTTGATATCAGATCTGAAATCAGCATCAGCGCTTTAGTAGGAATCAGTAGTTCACGTGTCTGTAACAAAAAAAAAGTTGAAATTTGTTGCCTAGTGTAATTAAAGCGATTTTAATTAACGTAAGCCAACTGCAGGAGGTTTGGACAAGCTTCTCAAGAAAATCGATAAAACAGGAAATATCAAAAGAATACCAGGTAGCGGTATTAAATTTGGCCACGAAACAGTTCTGATTTAAATCCTGTCGATTAAGGCCTTTGGGAAAATTTGTCCCAGAGAATTTATCGGGTCAAAGTAAGAAATTTTTCGGTCATTTACGACAGCTTCTTCTGGAAAAATGGGATGAGCTACCTCAAGAACAAATCAATAAAGCCATAGATGAGTTCCGTCCTAGACTGAAAAAGGTTGTAGAAGTTCGTAGTAAACATATCGAGCAGTTTTTTAACATCAAGGTAGCACCATATGTGAGTACTTTGTAACTTTTTATCTGCACATACAATGCAGTAGTAGTGTAAATGGAGAATTTCCAGTGGCATAGAGAAATGTTCAATAAATCCTTAATTTTCATTAGTTTTCTTTGAAATCCGCTCATCGTATAAGAAATTTACTTAGTTGTGGGGTGTGAAAAAAATATTGAAATCTGACTATAACTGGATTTTACAGCCAAAGTTCCAGGTCTCCCTTTTTTTGCCCACCCGATATATACTGTATATACCGTATATATATATATATATATATATATATATATATATATATATATATATATATATATATTACAATCTGGTTCACATCCTAATATGCACAAAAAAAGCAAAGATACCCGCTTTTCGTGTTTAATACATTACTTGGATTATAAAAAAAGAGATAGAGGCCTTTAGTTTAAATAAATTTCAAGGAATGACTGATCCGTTATGCGGTATTCAGTGTTTAATGTAATTTCTTCGACCACGGATGACTGTTTCTTATCTCGGAAGCATCGAATCAGCCAGAACCTTTTCATAGGAATTGATTGGCATTCTGAAGGGAAAGTATACCGGAGGCTCTGTAAACTTCTTGGATTTTACTTATGAAACCATTTTCTTTTTTTTTTAGTTTCCACAAATAGCAAGCCTTGTGGCTTTCAGTGCCTCAAAAACTCAGTTCCTCCATCTGTCTACTGGTCACAATCTTCCACACTACTATCCCCTTACCTTCAACAACACAACTCAATCCTTCCTATTCTCCTAACATTCTTGATAGGGCTGGGCATCCGGGATCCCGGAAGTAAAGTAGACAGCTCATTTCCCGGGAAAACTGTCATCGATCCCGGGATTTCCCGGTATTCTATTTCAGGGGAGACTTTTAAACAGTTTTATTATGAGCTATATTTATTTCATGCAAAGACTTTTCACAATTGAAATTTTCGTTCACCTGTTTTTTAAATCTTGAAAACCGTTTTCGCTTTGAAAATCATTTTCTTCCTACTGAAAAGTGAAACTGAAAATTGATTGGGTAATGACCAATGGGTAACTATCTTATCGCTTTGAGTTCGTTCTTTCAAGAATCTCCTAGAATGGATTTTACTTCTATTTCAAAAAATTTTATGATATATTTTATCTTAATTTCATTAGAATTTATATCCTTATTTATTGTGTTAAACCTTTGAAACATACTAAAATTTATAACTAAATTTTTGCTAATCATGTATAACATTCTACGTATAACATTCTAGAATAATTTCAACCAATAGTATAAAAGCGCCACCAAGCGCAAACGGCAGGTTTATTAACTAACACTCAGTCTACCGCTTGTGTCACAGTGTAGCGTCTGTTGATTTGCCGTACCACATTATGTCCACATATTTATATCATTGTTATAAATTATAATCCCATCATGTTACGCAGCCAAAGTGAATCCAAATCATGGCAGCATTTTGAACGACTAGAAGGAAATGAAAGTACTAAGTGCAAGAAATGTTCTGCAATAATAAAATGCAAAGGATGTTCAACAAGTGGTTTGCTTCGTCGTTTGAAAAGTGTCCATAAGCTCGAAGATGAAAACTTAAAAAGACCACGTGCAGAGACTTTAGATCCTGTCAGTAAGGAAAAATCTTTAGAACCGGTTAAAAATGGATTTGAGAAGCTTGGTAGCAGAGATGCAACATTGCTCACTGCAGGTGTGTTTGCTTTTATTGTAAATGAGTTGAGAGAAAAGAAAACTTGTTTTTTTACCACCTTAAAACAATCAGTAGAAAAAAGACTTCAAGAGAGACGTAATAAGAAGCTCGTAGGATTATATAAATATTTAAACAATCCTATAATAGCATTTAATTCAACGTGCCCTAGTTTTTCACTGCCTTCTAAATCAACATTGCAAACAACTGCCAAAGAGTTGTTTGCCAGGCTTTTCAGAAAAAGTGAGACGGACGTAGTGGCAGAAGGTACTGATGTAAATGAACCCCAACAGTTTTTTGATACACCACTAGAACTCGAAGTTTTTCCTCTAACTCGTCTTCAAATCAAGTCCTTGGAAGAAAAATTGGAAGCAGTTGCGCGGAAAGAAATGGGAACCACAGAGCAACAAGATTTGTGCCTGAGATACGACGTAAAGAACATCATAAAAGAAATGAATGTTTATGAAGCTACTGGTAATAGAACAGAAAATTTAAACCTCTTATTTAATGCTGTGGCGACAATTCCTCCAACTTCAATAGAGTCGGAAAGAGCATTTTCTTCTGTAGGATTATTCATCACAAAACTCCGAACATCTTTAAGTGATAATAGTATTGATCATCTGTGTTTTTTAAAGCATTATTTTAAGTCATAATCCAAATAAAATCAATAATTTCAGTTTTATTAGTCTCTAGAAAGTTTTCAAAAAAGCGTGTTTTTATTCGATAAAAGGAGATTTTGTTTAGTTATTTAATTTATTCCAGTACTTCGACCTTATTTAATTTTTTTAATCCCGGGATTGCAATTTTTTTGAATCCCGTTTCCCGGGATTAGGAAAAGAGTGTGAAATGCTCAGCCCTAATTCTTGCGTTTCCTTTTCTCGTGATATTTCCTGGAAAGATCACATATAGTCTCTTTCCAAAACAGCTTCTAAGAGGTTAGGTGTGCTGTACCACCTCCGCAGTTTCTTCACCCCCACTCAGTTGCTGTCTCTGTACAGGAGTACTGTCCGCCCCCCCCCCCCCCTGTATGGAGTATGCTTCTCGTGTATAGGATAGCTCAACCCACACAGCCGTACTTGACCGGGTGGAATCAAAAGCTTTTCGTCTCATCAATTCCCCTCTTCTTACTGACTCTATTCAATCCCTCTCTCTTCGCCGCATTGAGAGCACGCAGCACCAGACTTTCTACACTTTCTCGTTCTTTTTCTGTCCAACTCTCTAACGCAGTGGTTCCCAAACTTTTTTTACTCACTGCGCACTTTAGAACAAGTAAAAATATTTTGGCGCACTTTGTACATAAATTCGAAAATTTATTCAAAAGAGGTATTTATACATACTTTATTCCGAATTTTAGTTTGTATTTTTCACATTTTGAAATATAATCTTGCTCTTTCGCGGCGCACCTAATTACATCTCGCGGCACACGGTTTGGGAACCACTGCTCTAACGCAAGGATTAATCGGTATTTTCAATGTTTCATCTACTCAACTGGTGAACTCTGGAACAATCTCCCTCAGTCCACTTTTCCCCCCGTCTATGACCTCCAATCTTTCAAACGCAGAGTGTCTACGCATCTCGAAAACCCTGGACCTTGATTTTGGCTCTCTTCTTCTTCTATTGTGGGTGGGGGACGTTTTTGCGGATATTCTCCCTTGGCCCCTCCTTCCTGCATAAAGAAGTACTGAATGGGGTTTAAATCAGGGTTTAGTGGTGGAAACCAGTACTTTAGAGCTTCCCAGTGCATACGAATACCGTATACTTCCACCTCTCATAGTATTGGAAAATGAATTATATCTCAGTTGAAAGAACTGCGCTTGGCAATTCGTGTGTGTGTGTGTGTGTGCGCGCGCGCGCGCGTTTTGGGGTTGTTTAACCTTCTCCGTAATGGCAAAGGTCATATGACAAAGGGGACCTACATCTTTACGTGGAATCCGAACCACCTGTCGCTACATCAAATGGACGCAGAAGACGGTCCCCAATCCACCTACTATCCATACCCAACGTAGCTTAACTTTGCTGATATATGCGAAGCGGTGTTGCAACATGGCCACGACGTAGCTCTGGCAGTGCGTGTTCAACCAAAGTTCTGAGTTTGTGCGTCTTATGTTCGCATATTGCTTTCTACGAGATCCACCCACTGAAGCAACCATAATAGAACCACTGCCATGTTTCACGGCCTTAATGATATATATAATATATATATTATATATATATATATATATATAATATATATATATATATATATATATATATATATATATATTTTTTTTTTTTCTTGGCTACTGTGCCGTCTGACAAACCTACTCCTTTCGTGTTCGAAATGTTCAGGTTTGGTCTCGTCACTTCACTGAACATTCTTCCATTCATCACGCCACCAGTAGCCAAACTGCCATTTTCCCGCACTCGCTGTAAGGTTCTTTGAACCGTTCCTTTGGATATTTTGATCTTCATTGCAATTTCCTTTTAGCCGTTTCCCTCTTTATGGGTAATGAGTATTTTGGCTGTTGATCCACATGTTAAGTGTCCATTCACTTCTTGGTACAGAGAAGTATCACATATTTTCTTAGAATACCCAAAAAAAGAGGACCATAAATCACTCGGTCTTTTTATCTCAGCGTATCTGGCCTCGTATAGTATTAAAACAAGAAAAGCAGGAGTAATAAATTCTAAGTAGTAATTGTAAGGATTTAACCAAACTCGCACAATTGCTAAAACTAGGTTGTATAGAAGACATTCGACCAGGTTTTTCCACACCATATGAGTGTTAATGCAGACAGAACTAGTTCTGTGCGACATAAAATGTCTTCGCTCAAAAGATTATTGTACTGTTTGTAAAATACTTTATATTTGGTTCGTATAGTCCATTTGTCTTTGCTATAAGATTTTTGTACATGAAAAAGGGACTGGACATATATATATATATATATACTGTATATGTATGTATGTATGTTAGTATGTTAGTCAATCTATGAAACCAGTCATTTCACGTAATGCCTAAAACATTCAGGCATTTCGCGTAATTCGATTGACGCTTAAACATAAGTAATACGCATAACTAACCTAACATAACCAACTTAATCTAACCCAGGGGTTCTCAACCCCCTTACTTCCATTACCCACCTGAAGCATTGGCGCTCACCCCGTTACCCCTAATGACGCATAAATTAACCAAACGTTAAAGTAGTAGTTTATAATCATACAATTGTCTTTAAAAACCACTTGTAAATGAAATATGTATGGCTTCCATTACCCCCCCTGGATATCCCAAATTACCCCTTTGGGGATAATTACCCACCGGTTGAGAACCCCTGACTTCTAACCTAACCACCCTAACCTAACCTTCACGAAATCGTTAATCGCTTAATCGAATTATGCGAAATGCCTGAAATTTTTAGGCATTATGTGAAATGACTAGTTTCACACATTGACTGTAACATGAGAGAGAGAGAGAGAGAGAGAGAGAGAGAGAGAGAGAGAGAGAGAGAGAGAGAGAGAGAGAGAGAGAGAGAGAGAGAGAGAGAGAGAGAGAGAGAGAGAGAGAGAGAGAGAGAGACGAATCGAAGCGATTCCTCCTCCGCCCTTTATCGTCGGTTATCGTTGCTTATCGCAAATGTCGTTGTCGGACACGCAGACGACGATAAAAGCGTTGTCGTCTCAGTGTTGTGTGTAGCTTCCTGCACAACGGGCAGCCGTCGTGGGTTGTCAACCTTCGTTCGCTGATAAGGAGACAGATTTCAATTTTGCCCTTACCGATACGTACACCCTAATTGGCATATATATATACTGTATATATGATGCAAACCCACAAGGAGAAAGAAAAATGATTCCAAGGCCTTTCTTGTATTCACGTGTTTAATTGTGAAATATATATATATATATATTATAATATTATTATTTATTATTATTGCCGGTATGGAACATATCAGTTAGACTTCTAGGACTAAACAGTGGTGGTCGTTGGCGCCATCTTTTGGTTCTTTAGTTCATGTAAGTATTCCCCCCCCCCCCCCCAAGTAATTTTAGTTTAAAATTAGTTTATTTAATGGACTTAACATTCTTTTTATAGTGAACCCAGTTGTAGATGAAATCTCCATGTGCAGACGCCTTGTTCAAGGTCTTCTCTCATGCCCGACACACACACACACACACACACACACCACACACACACACACTTACCTTTAGTCCTGTAGCTTTGTGTTTTACGCCTTTGCAGGAAAACCCTGACGCCTTCCTTTATAATTTTTTATACGATAAGCCCCCTGTGAGTGACATTGAACAAATTTGTTTTGAAATCCTGAGAAGAGACACTCGCTGATAAACACAATTGTCTCGCTCGCTTTGGGTATTTTGGGCTACGAGTATTTTCTTTTTTTTTTTTCTCTCTCATATTCTTTCTCTCTATGTTTGGGTACCGAACAAACTTATTACGAACTTTGCTCTTTAAATTATTGTATTTAATGGGCTGATTTGAATTTTGGACAAACGGTGGTGATGCATTTTCGACATATTAATGTCATTGGCAGGATATATAAATCCCATGAAATAATACAATATTGGGATCAATGGAAGAAAGCCACCCCCAGCCTTCTTTAGTTAGCTTTATAAGGCTAACTAACGAAAATATAACGACCTTATAAAGCTAACTAAAAGAGGCTGGGGGTGGCTTTCTTTCATTGATCCCAATATTCTTGAAGGTAATAAATGACAAATTATTATTATATTATTTTTTTATTATTATTATTATTATTATTATTATTATTATTATTATTTTGGTTTTTAAAGGGTTTGCCTGTACTCCAGTGACCTGGGAGTCGTGTTTCAGAATGGTTAAGAGAAAATCAGAATGTAGATTCATGTTCTTAAGTTATTTCCTTATCAGTAGTTACGAAATGGGAGACACGGGGCCCAACATTTTATATATATATATATATATATATATGAATAGAAACGACATAAGTATTAAGGAACGTTTCCGCACACGAGGGGGAGAGATAACGAAATAATGAAAAATGAGGCGAACCGCCTGGGAATCGAACCCAGGGCCTTCCAATTGCCGGTCGGACGCTCTACCATTATGCTACGGACCTCACTCAATCACAAATCGAAATTCTCCCAAATAGGGCAGAAACCAATGCCCTCAGAGAGCACCCTCGCAAATCGTGAATATGTGCATATATATATATATATATATATATATTATACGTGGTTCCTTGATTGCAACAAGAGGTGGGTAAAAACGTCGTGTCTGAATCGGACAACCAAAAAATGGGCCTTGGTATAGAAATAGACCCACGTTCAGGATGATTTCCGCTTCTGGAATGACATTGTGGGTGATGCTCTGTGATTTGGTTGGAAAGTTGGAGAGTGATAAGGTACGGTACTGGCGTTTTATCAAACGTCCAATTAATCATCATATTGTTATACAATATAATACGCCTCGAATGCGCCTCGGTGGTTTAGTGGTTAGCGTCACTGACCACGAATCCATCGGCCCCGGGTTCGAGACCCGGTGACGGCAGCCGGCGCGCAGCAAAACCCAGCTGTTCATCCTTCCACATGAAAGAGAAAGTGGTTGGTAGATAAATGGGTACCCTGGGTAGCCTAGTGGTTAAGACGGTGGGCTGGTGGTGGGGCGTGGTTCGGATTCCACGTTAAACTGTCGGTCTAAGGTGGAGTGAAAAGCTTGAGCTTCGTCAGAATGAACAATTCGGGCGGAAGCTAGCCAAAGGATTAAGGTGTACCGAAAGTGCGCGACTTTTGAGACACCATTGGCTAATGTAGCTTCATTCAATTTAATTATTTTAAGATAGCTTTTTGATTAACTCTACATACTATTAATTTTATTATTCGAACATTATCGAACATATATTGTAATTAAACATCATTTATAAGCCATTTCGACTCGTAAACCTCGTAAATCTGAATAAAGCCTATGGTGCGCGACTTTTGAGACGCGTTGTATATACAGGGTGCCCCATAAGTCCGATCTCGTATGAAAATTTATTTTAAATTAAATTTACAAAAGTAATACATTAAAAGTAAAACGAAGGTTCAAATTTGTCTCGTTTTTGGGGACTTTTTTGTTGTTGTTGTTGTTGTTGTTGTTGTCGGTAGAGTAATGGTTGATATGGAAGTGAGTTACATTCGTAAGGAAAAAGCCTCCGCTTTTTTCTCACGAGTGTGACTCACTTCCATAATAGCCATTGCGTGTTATTCTACCTGCAACAAAAAAAAAGGTTCCAAAACAAAATATTAATTTGAACATTTCTTTTAGTTTTAATGTATTACTTTTGTAAAATTAATTTAAAACAAATTTTTGTATGAGACCGGACTTAGGAGACCACCCTGTATATATAATATATGAGAGAGAGAGAGAGAGAGAGAGAGAGAGAGAGAGAGAGAGAGAGAGAGAGAGAGAGAGAGAGAGAGAGAGAGAGAGAGAGAGAGAAGAGAGAGAGAGTTTCTTGTGTTCTTGTTCTTTTCCAATTATGGAAGCATTTTATGATCGTTTAAAGTTTTCCGCTTTGATTTCGGCTATAAAAAGACATTCTCTCGCCCCCCCCCCCTCCTACACGCTTTTAAATAACATGAAAAATAAACCTATATAAATTACTACTTCACCCACCTTACCCCCTTTATTGTACCCACCTCCCCGTGCCCATTCGTCAATAAATAGAAGGTAAGCGAGTGTCACCTCCCGAGTTGCAGCTCGCTTTGTTTGGTGTCCCTCAGTTCCAACCAGCTCCGGTTTTTATTGTCTTAACCCACTCGCGTTCCCATCGTGTGTGTTTGTGTATGTATATATATATATATATATATATATATATATATAATAATAAAAAACAAGTAGGTTTGAGGTTTGTGTCACCTAAGGGAGGAAGCAAACTAATGGTGCATGTTGTTCCTGAAGACCCATGCACCGGGACTTATAATAACTAATACAAACTGACGAACATAGCATAAACAGTGGATATATATTTAGATAGTCTTTGAACTGTGATAACACGAAGTGTGGTTACTTTTAGTAGTGATGAACTACGTACGGGAGCCTCGTTAGTACGTTTGCCCTCTATTTACATGACAATGCTGCTGTGTGAGAGCTGCTCATACCCTGAAATGAGCGTATAGGCGGAATGGTGTTCTGTGTAAAAATATGAAGATTTTCCTCATCTCCTCATACTGGAATTACCATCGTCTCATATATATATATATATATATATATATATATATATATATATATATATATATATATATATATATATATATATATATATATAGGGAGAGTGAAAGTGATCGTATACGTGTCGTGGAAATTGGTATTACAAGTGTAATTAGGTTATTAAGAAGATTTGTGGCATTGAGATCATCGAATCACGCAGTGATCACATTGGCTCTCTTTGATTAGTGCCACGACTAAAAAGCATTTTCACGCTCAGAAGCGTTCAAACGAGTTGTCTAGTTTTAAACCAGTTTTCGAAGAGGTTTCCCATTGTAAGGTTTAAATGGCAAGAATTTTTTTTTTTTTATTTGCCGGGGGAGATGCGGAACCTGCTTCCCTGTTCATTTTACAAGGAAGGAAGGACCCAAGCGAAGAAAACCATATTCTCATATTCAAGGGATTGAATCAAGTCCCTGTAAATTGAATGCCTTATTTTAATACGATATTGCAACAGTCAGTTTTCGAGTGTAATATATATATATATATATATAGGCCTACAGGGTGAGTCAAAAGTCTGGAAACATAGGAACTACGCTTTTCAATGCAACAAATATACATATATATATTTGCATTGAAAAGCATAGTTCCTATGTTTCCGGACTTCTGACTCACCCTATTATATATTATATATATATATATATATATAATATATATATAATATATATATAATATATATACAGTATATTATATATACACAGTATATATATAATACAGTATATATATATATATATATATATATATATATATATATATATATATATATATATATATATATATATATATATATATATATATATATATATATTAGCTGGCGCGGCTGTTCGTCCTTCCACACAATAAAGAAAGTGGTTGGTAGAAAATGGGTAACCTGGGTGGCCTAGTGGTTAAGACGCTGGGCTGCTGGTGGGGCGTGGTTCAGATTCCACGTTAAACTGTAGGACTAAGGTGGACTGAAAAGCTTGACCTTCGTCAAAATGAGCAATTCGGGCGGAAGCAAACCAAAGATATATATATATATATATATATATATATATATATATATATATATACACACACACACACACACACACACTCGTGTATAGGTCGAGTTTTTAAGACTGTATTCTTAGGCAAAAATTAGGGGGTCGACCTATATAAGGGTAACATTTCCGTGGGGTTGAAATCCGTGCACGATGGGGAGGGTTAAGAGCTACTGTTAGCTTCAGACATGAAAAATATTTACCATTTAGTACCAGTAAACAGTGAAAACAAAATATGTACCAATTATTAAAATTACAGAATGGTAGCACAGGATGATATAAAACATAAAATGAATACATTTTTAAAAGTTTACTTATAGAAAGATAAAATATGGTGCTTTATTACCCTAATTTGTTGTTCCACTACCCTCAACAACTGGGGTCGACCTATACAGGAGGCATAGATAAATTAATGATTTCTTGGCCAAAAATCAAGGGTCGACCTATACTCGGGTATATACGGTATATATATATATATATATATGTAAAATCATCAATGCATTTATAGTTTAAGTGGAAGTATGAATAATTAAACATCTTTTTACACAGAGCACCATTCTGCCCATATGCTCATTTCAGAGTACGAGCAACTCGCAGCAGCATTACCAAGCAGGTAGGGGTCAAAGTACTGACGAAGCTTTCGTACGTGTTTCATCACCACTGAAAGCAACAGTGCTCTGTGTTAGTCTATTCCAAACAACATCCGTATTCAATTTATTAAAATTTTCGTTAGTTTGCATTGCAGTTGCAGACCCTCCTAATTATTTATCAGTCCTAGCGCATGATTCTTCAGGAGTAAAATGCACTGCAAGTTTGTGTTTCCTCCCCAAGGCAGCACAAACTTACCCGCATTAATCACAGTCACAATCGTACTACCTTAGGCTTGCTCTACACAAACTGGACCAAATCCACAAATATCCGCAATCGCAAACCGTCCATATACAGGCCTGTATTTTGTTTAGGTTTTTTTAATGTATATCTGTAGACTCAACACGGAAAATATTGTATTTGTAAACTCAAACTGAATGGAATTTAAAGAAGAATACGTCTTACGATGGGGGGGAAAAAAAAACCGACTAAAATTTCGAGAAACCTTTAATACCTTATACCTTTTCCTTGTTTTGCAGTCACAATTTCAATATTTCTCCAGTATACCTCTTTATAATCCAGATATTTACAATTTATAATCCATTTATTTACAATTCCTGCAAGTATCATTGAGTTTTTTCCACCACCATTCCCGTTGCTACTATCATAAATATTATTATTATCATCCTTACTATCGTTATCATATTATTATTATTATTATTATTATTATTATTATTAATAGTATTAATTCTAGTCAGAATACCGTTTGTTGTTCTCACTCAAATTCGCTTTTAACTGTTTGATTTTGATTTTCTTTGGACTGTTTTAATTTTATCTATTGTCTGTTTCCACAACATTATCGTCCCATTATCTGTCCGCGTGATTTTCCACGCTCATATTTCCCCTTCACGCTCGCACTTCCGCATCTCATTATATAACTATTTGATGTGCCCGAAACTGTATTTCATATATATAGTCTTATACCATTGTTCGCCTATCTATTTTTAATTGTCCCCCGATTTCATATTCCTTAATTATGTTTACGGTGTGAAGTTATTTTCTTTTGTAGTATAACGACAAAGGGCTTCTATATCCTAAACGTTTGTATTGTAAAAAATACGGGTTATTTTTATCATGTTTATACTCCTATATGGTTCCCATATTTATTTTATATATATATATACTGTATATATATATATATATATATATATATATATCTGTATACTACTCGCGGTTATCCGTGAATTGAGTTAACCGTGATTTATAATTGTGACTTGTGCACTTCACCGTGATCATGAGAAGGAGGTCACCATCATTAGGCGCAGTGTTTACATCCGCGGCTCGCCTCCCTCCAGCCCATAACAGTGCACCAAAGACAATTAATATTAGCAGCAATGTTAGCAAAGAGGGATTCCAATCTTTGGGAACCGATGATCTTCGTTTTGTGGGGAGTGCAAATTACTTAATTGTATATTATAGCGTGGCAAAGTAATACTGTGTGTGGTGCCGCGCGAGGTAGGTGACTAGTCAGTGATGGCGAAAAGCAACAGCTGTAGCCTACTACACACCCACCGGCGGAGTATACCGAGTTAACTGTGAAAGCGTGCTATCCGTGATCATGGACCACCCCTCAGTCACTGATAACTGAGTGAGTAACCTTGGATAAATTATCTCGGTGAACCGTTCTAAGTTATATATATATAAACACACACACACACACACACAGGGTGGGTAAAAAAAGTGACCCCTTAGAGGTAAACTGTCATATTAAAAAAGTAAGGGGACTAGAGCTCCCAAACTTCATAGATGCTTACCTTAGCATGTTGTTCGTCTTAATTGAGAAGTTGCTCGATGTGTCCCCCTTCCTGCAAAACGCAGGCCTCCAAACGTGGACGCCACTGATCAATACATCTGTTTACATATCGTTGAGATACCTTCACCCAGCCGAGCAGAATTCTTTCGCGTAGTTCATCCATATCTCTTATATTGGTACCAGGGATGTAAACTTTGGACTTCAAGGCTTCCCAAACACCATAATCTAGTGGTGAAAGATCGGGGCTACTAGCCGGCCACATATTGGGTTCGATAAAATCCGGTGTTTCGTTCTCAAGGTTCTCAAGGAATGTGACGGTTTGGCGTGTTCTGTGAGCAGGGGCTCCATCTTGCTGGAAAGTATATCTTTCACCACTAATTCGTCGAATATCAGTTAGAGTGGAATATATACTTTCCAACAAGATGGAGTCCCAGCTCACAGAGCACGCCAAACCGTCACATTCCTTGAGAACGAAACACCGGATTTTGTCGAACCCAATATGTGGCCGGCTAGTAGCCCCGATCTTTCACCATTAGATTATGGTGTTTGGGAAGCCCTGAAGTCCAAAGTTTACATCCCTGGTACCAATATAAGAGACATACTGTAGATGAACTGCGCGAAAGAATTCTGTTCGGCTGGGAGAAGGTGTCTCAACGATATGTAAACAGGTGTATTGATCAGTGGCGTCCACGTTTGGAGGCCTGCGTTTTGCAGGAAGGGGGACACATCGAGCAACTTCTTAATTAAGACGAAGAACATGCTAAGGTAAGCATCTATGAAGTTTGGGAGCTCTAGACCCCTTATTTTTTTTAATATGACAGTTTACCTCTAAGGAGTCACTTTTTTACCTACCCTGCATATATATATAATATATATATATAATATATATATATTGGCTCTCAAGTATTCGTACAGAGAAATATTTCAGTCATGTTCGTCTTTATCTTTTATACCATGCATACGATACTACGATAGTTAGGAAAAGTTTACTGTTTGTTTGGAAAAATAAAAAAATAAAAAAATTTGTTTAACTCCAAGATTTATATAATGTAAAACATAAAGGAATTTGAGGAAAATAAAGAAAAGTTAAGATGCAGAGGTTTTCGTACATTTATTTACACAAAATTATTTAATATTTTATCAACTTCAGGCTTGGAGAATTTAATTTGTTTTTCAGTAGTCGGCTGTTTAGTGATTAGAGACTGTTGGCAATTCTGAATTCTAGAATTTTCTCTCTGAATCTTCATGGAAGACGGATGACTGTACAAGTCATTAGCAAGGAATGGATCGTCGTGGTAAAGAACTGTCTACAGCCCTTAAGACATCTGTTATTGCTGCACACGAATCTGAAAAGACTCGTAGGAAGATAGGAGAACAACTTCGAATTCCACTTAGACGGTTGCTGCAATTATAAAGAAGTGAAAAGGCTTTGGAACAATCAAAACTCTACGAAGGCGTGGACGACCTTGCAAAATTTCAAAACTTACAGCTAGATGGATTGAAAGAATGACTGCAACGAATCTACGAATGACTGCAGATGATATTTTCCAAACATTAAGACTATCTAAGGTTGATATCCATCCCTCAATATAGCACGTCGTACATTAAGAAAGAATTGTCTGCATGGATGAGTTGCACGAAGAAAACCTCAGCTACAAAATGCGCACAAAGAAGCTCGTTTGAAGTATGCCAAGGATCACCAAAATGATGGATTTGCATTCTGGAAGAAAGTTCTCTAGACAGACGCGACCAAAATTGAATTATTTAGGAACAACGAGCAACGGTATGTTTGGCGGAAATCAAATGCTGTATTCGAGGAAAAAAATCCTTCTGCGGTTAAACATGGTGGTGATAGTTTTCTTGTTTAGGGATGCTTTAGTGCTTCTGATCCAGGAAACCTTATTGTCATGAATGCAATCTTGAATTCGAAGAAATATCAGGAAATTTGAGAAGAAAATACATTGCCTTCAGTTCAGGAGTTGTAAATGGGTCGCAATTGGGAACTGCAACGAGATAATAATCCAAAACATAAAAGTAAGAGCACCATGAAATGGCTTCAACAGAAGAATTTCAAGCTTCTCGAGTGGCCCAGTCAAAGCCCAGATCTCGATTTAATCGAAAATTTATGGTTTGATTTGAAAAAAGGAGTCAGCAAGAGAAACCCTTCGAATCTGAATGAATTACAACAATTTTCTTTAGAAGAATGGACTAAAATTTCTACTGAGAGATGTCGAAACCTTGTAGAAAAATACCCAAAACGAATCGTTGAAGTCATTCAAGGAAAAGGTGGACACACAAAGTATTAAATAATTCTGTAAGTAAACGTTCGAAAAAGTTTGCATTTTAACTTTTTTATTTCTCAAATTTTTCCAAACGAACCACAAACTTTTTATAACTACTATGCATAGTACAAATGAAAAGGACGAAGGTAACTGGAATATTTCTCTGTACGAATATTTATGAGCGTCACCATATATATATATATATATATATAGTGAAATTTTAACCATCTGACACTTTAAAAGGTTTGTATTTTTTTTATTAATTGAAATAAAAGCATGAAATTTTTATTGTACCTTCTCTACAGATGGGGAATTAGTCCCCTAGTGCAAAACATGCTCTATTTAATGTCCTCTCGGCTCAGGATACTTACACGATATTCTGGACGGAGGAGTCCTGTCCAACAGATTTCCTGCGGTTTATGATAAAGGAAATATCATGGCCACCAACATCATCAGATTTAAACCTTAGTGACTTTTATCTTTTGGGTTATGTAAAAGATATAGTGTTTAAACAGAATCCAGACACAAAAGAATTGAGCATGAAACGAACAAGAAATTTCTCACATTTCAACAGATACTCTGTCCGAAATACCACAAAAATTTTTTGTTCGCTCGCAAACAGTTGAGAGGACATCGCATGGAGCATGTTTTGCAGTAGGGGATTAATTCCCATGTGTAGAAAAGGTACAGTAAAAATTTCACGCTTTTACTTCAGTTAATAAAAAAAATACAAACCTTTTAAAGTGTCAGATGGCTAAAAAATCACACACACACACACACACACACACATATATATATATATATATATATATATATATATATATATATATATATATATTGCGTGTTACAGTATATGTGGACATGAAATACACCCGAACAAGTGTATTTCTTGGATGCGTACAATAATAATTCATACTTTACATCTGAATTTAAATAGTATGAATCAGGATCCCAGTTAATGGCTTCTGCGTTGCACACTATCATTGGCCGAAAAACGAAGAATATAATTTTTTATCCCCCTTACCCCTTCTCCTCCACTTTCCCTGCGCTTCCATTGGTAGTTGGGGCACTTTAATTATATTAAAGAGAAATGCCCTATTTCAGCACGGATATAATACAACAGTCTACCCGACGATTCCCATGTGATTAATTAGGGCACATTAAACACCTAAGATATATTAGCGAGATATATATATATATATATATATATATATATATATATATATAAACACAAATAAATAATGTAATAAATTCCTTACCTCGTTTAAAATTCTTAATATTTTTATTTGACTTAAATTGAGCAATAGAAGCAATGTGTTTTTAAAACAAATTTTCATACATATATATATATATATATATATATATATATATATATATATATATATATGTGTGTATGAAAAATTGTGGATGCTTCGAATGTTGGACACGCAATTTCTCCTAATAGAAGAAGAATTATCCCAACCCAATTAGATAAATTATATAGAAACGAATTTTATATATATATATATATATATATATATATATATATATATACAGGGTGTCCCGTAAGTCTGGACCCATAGGGAAAAATAATAAAATTACAAAATAGTCCAAAAATTTATTACATAATCTGTTCAAAGTGTCCGCCGTTGTGTCGCACACATAGTTGAAGACGCAATCTCCACTGCGACAGCACTTTCTGAATCACAGTCGCAGAAATTTCTTGACACGCCTCCACAATGCGTGCTTTAAGGTGGAAAATGTTCTGAAGTTTGACCTCGTACACTTTGGCTTTCAAGTGGCCCCACAAATAAAAATCATAATAAAAAATAATAAAAAAATAATAATAATAAAATAATAATAATAACATAATAAAAAAATATATTATAAATCCCTATGGGTCCAGACTTACGGGACACCCTGTATATATATATATATATATATATTATATATATATATATATATATATGAGGTATGCTGTAGAAATATTGAAATCGCAACTGCAAAACAAGGAAAAAGTAAGGTATTAAAAGTTTTCCCAAATTTTATTCTAGGTTTGGTTAATTTGGAGGTTATATCCTACCGTACGACGTAGTCTTTACATTCTATCGGTTTGACTTTATAAATACAATGTTTTCCGTGTTGAGTTTACATATATATATATATATATATATATATATATATTATATATATATATATATATAAATAAAATTTTGTTTTTCTAAACAAAATACAGGCCTGTATACGGACAGTTTGCGATTGGTGATACTTGTGGTTTTTGGTTCGGTTTGTGTAAAGCAAGCCTAAGGTAGTACGAGTGTCACGTGACTGTGATTGATGCGGGTAAATTTGTGCTGCCTTGGGGAGGAAACAAACTTGCGGTGCATTTTGCTGCTGAAGAAATCATGCGCCACGACTGATAATAACTAGGAGGGTCTGCAACTGCAATGCAAACTAACGAAAATTCTAATAAATTGAATACGGATGTGGATGTTCTTTTGATTAGACTAACACCACAAAGCATTGTCGCTTTCA
>JAJOZX010001462.1:130000-207500 GCA_023014485.1 Bathynomus jamesi
AAGAAAGTGGTTCGGTTTTGAGATTTATTATTATTTAAAAAAAAAAAAGTTTCTGGCGCGATCACACAAGAAAAAAAATGCGAAGCCGAAGTCGGAGTCTGTATTCGGATGAAGGTTAGAAACGCGCTCGTGATTTAGCCATGATTTGTGACTGTTGGCCGGTGTCGTGCCCCCACGGCTGGCCGAAGTTTTTCACACCTGTTCGATCGCTACCTGTAATCTCTCTCCTTTAAGTAAGCGTCGATCCGTTCTTATAAACGAGTCTGAACGAGCTTCATGGAGCTCCAATCCTCCTGGTTGCAAGGATATTCACCCGCATTCGAACCCATCATTTAGAAGGCCGAAGAAAGGCATTATTAGAAGGCGATACGAGGTGAGACGAGAGGGATCGCTTGAACGATATAATCGGCGAGTGAACGAAGCGAAGAGGGACAGCAGCAGCGAACAACCCTCGTTCGAGCTTGCAACTGGGAATGAACCCGCTTTATTTACGTTGGTTTCGCTCGGGAAATTATTGGTGAGGTTATATTCATCTCGTTTGCAAAGCACGGCCGCCTGTCCATCTCTCGACACCAGTTGGTGTGGGCAGGTCGATACGCCCGGGGGCCAATCACCTTTTTCTGTACATATTTCATCGTCGGCGAATACTATTTCCTCGCGAGTCTAGTAATCACCCGCAACGTCATTAGGCAAAAGGAATCGGTTTACGCTTATTACACGCCGCTCGTGTGGGAACACCAAATTATAGTCCTTTGCTGACTTTTATTACAGATGACTTTTGGTAATTGTTTGGTTAGCCCACCATCCCGCTGTTTGTTAGTTTTGCTGCGCCTTTTTCCAACGGTGATTAGGGTGGACACATTATTATGGTGGGACGCTAATAAAAGTTCATCTCACGTTCTCCGTTTTAACATGGAGAATGAAACGGCTACTTAAGCCCGCCCTGCGACATAAAATTCTGCATCTTTTATGTGCAGGAATCGTTTTAGGAAAATATTACACGAATTCGCACTGCGGCGAAGAGTTAAAACTAAGCGACTCGTACAGTGCCTATCTTTATGGTTCGGTAATAATCATTACCGCAAATATATTATCGACCTTTTGAGGCCCCTTTTCTCTCTCTCTCTCTCTCTCTCTCTCTCTCTCTCTCTCTCTCTCTCTCTATTATTCTTTCGTTATATACGAAAATCATTCGCGGTTAAATTCGGATGTCTTGTTTCGTAATTGCTTTGCAGTTAGCGCATCCCTCCTCTCTCTAAATGCCACAACACACCTGTTTGTTCTCAGGATTCGCTAATAAGTGCGATGTTGACATTCTTTTGAACTGGTTAAAGGCAGGTGCTTTAAAGCCATTCAGACGTTCCCTCAAATCAAAGGTTACTTCCATTCATTTGCCATACGCAAAATCAGGCCCTAACTATTGTTGTTATTATTATTATTTTTTAATAGATTGCCTTTTAGATTGCGTGTGCGTGCGTGTGTATTTACGCGTGTGGATATACAGTATATGCATACACACGCGTCTTCCGCTCAAGTGGAATTTGTTTTGTGTACACGCGTGTGCGCGCGAGTGTATGTAGGTATGTGTGTGAGAACGCACGCACATACCGTGTTATTGTACTGTCTGAGTTGAGCACATTAGAAAAAGCGATTTATAAGCGATAAATTTAGTGCTCTCTCCTCGCTTACGTTCGAACGAATAATCATCGCTAGACGCCAATCCACTCAACTTTATAAACTCGCGCATACTCGACCATACTACAATAATATATATATATATATATTTTTTTTTGTTGAAAATAGAAGCGTAAAAAGTTGAGAATAACTTTCCTCCCAAGATTCATCTATGATGGAAGAAGCCCTCCCGGCATGACGTCTCGAATGCTTCTCCACCCTCTCTCTCTCTCTCTCTCTCTCTCTCTCTCTCTCTCTCTCTCGAGAGAGAGAGAGAGAGAGAGAGAGAGAGAGAGAGAGGGGTTTGCTATTTGTCGATGATAATTTGATAATGTTGTGTAATCGTCGCAGAAATGTGGTCGACCGATGAAACAGATTTTGCACTGCGTTCACAGATAATTGCGGCACTCATCTCTTGGTGAGGGAGGGCCAAGTCGGAAGTGGTATTTCTATTTTTGTAAATAAGCTCATGGCTCTAATGAAATATTTCTTTAGCCGTCAATGAAATTGAAACATTATATATATATATATATATATATATATATATATATACATATATACCGTATATATATATATATATATATATATTAACTTTAGGTTTAACTGAATGTTCCTTCGCAATTTGTGAAGATGACCAAATTCGAAACTAAATATAGTCTCCATGTAAACTTATATAGTGTGTTAGATGGTTTTAAATTTACAAAGAGAGAAAAAAAAAATGATGATCGTCTACCCTCTTCCAATCGTTAAATGTAATGGTCATTTTCGTTTATTTGCACGCACGAACAAAGCCTTTTCACGTTTCGAAACATTAGCTCGAGCTCATCATTGATTCATAATGTAATAGTAGTTAACCCTATATGGACAACTGTTACAAATTTGTAACCTTTCATATACACGCATTTCTAACTTAACCCTCCAGAAAATTTTGTCAAATAAAGGTTTAAGTCGTAAATCGAGGCATAATTACCATGGTCATAAGTGACCATGCGTTTTTATATACAATATTGTTGTATATGCGCCCTTTAGATCTCTGCGTAAATGGTTTACAAAAATTATTAATTATATTATATTTATTCTGACGCGAGACTGAGTTGGGTGAAGTGATAATTATAGTAATTTTAATAGCTCTGAATCATCGAATGCATTAAGTGGACTCTATTCTCCTTTTTTTTTTCTTGGAACTTAATGAATTACAATGAAATGATAGGAATTCATCGTATATTTAGTTTCTTCTTGAAAAACACGAGTTTCTCCCGAAACTGGAGGTCTTTTCCGAGACCGAATAAAATCGTGTGGCGTTAACCAGAAAAAAATTAGTAAAGTGCCACTGGGCACTAAAGGGTTAAAAATTCCAGAGTTATATTATTTAAATTTAAATCTGACTTCTTCAGATTAAACAATTCAAACTGAAGAAAAACCAGCGTTGTATACGAGTAGTGCAGCGGGAGAAGGGGATAAGCGACGAAACTGGCAAAATGCGGTTTTTGTTTGGAGTTTATTTTTCCCTTTATCACCTTCAATTGGCAGCTATCCCATTTTGTGACTGGAAACGCTGTTTCCAGTCACAAAATGGGGTAGCTGCCAATTGAAGGTGATAGAGGGAAAAATAAACTGACTTTTCAAACAAAAAAAACATTTTGCCGATTTTGTCGCTTATCCCCTTTTCCCGCTGCGCTACTCGTATATCAGCTGATGAGTAAGGTAATGATTTTCTTTACTTTGCAAAAAGAAATCGATCAAGCGCACTGTATTTTGACATAATTTAATATCCTATACCTATTCATATTACAGAAGGAATTAAGAGTCAGTTTACAAATATAAATATAAAACAATTAATGAATGTTTATAGCCCGTTTTCCCGTTTTGTTCGGCTCCAGTACCTTAATTGATTGAAATTAAAGCTAAGTATAGCTAAAAACTAATTGAAATTGCTACTTTCTTCTTTAGCCATGCTTTGCGTGCTAATCTGACCAGGATTTTTACTTGCTTCTTGCACGCTCTCCTTTCCAAGATCTTGTCAAACACCAAACACCTCGATTTGGAGATTCCCCCTCCTAACTTCTCCCCATCCCCGGCACACCCCAATTTGGGGTAATTGCAAGCATGACTTTCTACTTGCTTTATTCTATTTATTATAATGCTTATATTGATGCCAGGTAGCAGTTGCTAGGCTTTATTATTGTGGTCTGTGGCTTATTCAGGATTAGTTTCGCTCTTCAGGATCCAGGAGCGAACTTAATGATATAAACTTTGAGCTCAGAAGGAGACAAACACTAAAAGTAGACCGGATTCTGGTTTACAGAACTGATATTGGGTTTATTTGCAGCGTCAATGGTTTTCTGTTCAGTGATTTAATTGAAATGGTGATAATTGTAACTATACCATGTAGAGTTGTAGACTCGACTTGGCCGAGTAAAAGGAATAATATGAATTTGTAGGTAAATATTAAAAGAGATCTCGTGTAGCCGTATGTGAAGACTATATACGGTGAAAGATGAAATAACATTATATCAACATTCGTTCAAGATTGTATATTATACTCTCGGAGTTTCTAGCAATCTTATATAGCTACTATTAATTACGTCCCCGACCAAAAAATTTGGAGGGTCCATACTGGATTGCGAGTGTCCGTCTTTTCGTCACATTTTCGTGTCCGGACTAACTTTTGAATCGCTAACATAAATTAATGAAACTTCACACGCACATGGATCATGCCAAGACGGTGTGGTGTGTCATGGGCAAAATTCAGGTTCTTGCATCAAAAGTCAGTCATAAATAGATCAAAGGTCAAATGGAGGTCCATGCTATAACTTGAGAATCGCTCTACATAATTTGATGAAACTTCCGCACATGAATGGATCATTACACGACGATATAGTTGGAGCAAGACTCAGGTTCCTGCATTAAAGGTCAAATGAAGGTCCACTCAATATAAATTGATGGAACTTCACACATGCGTGGATCATTATAATACGATGCGTTTTGAACAAGACTTGGGTAACAAATAGAGGTCAAATGTCAGCTGGAGGTCCACGCCATAATTTTTTAACTACCGTAAACATAAATTCACGAAATTTCATAAACGTATGGACCCTTAGAAGACGATATGTCGCGAGCAAGACTCGGGTTCTTGCACCAAAGGTCAGGGTCACAAATAGAGGTGGGGACACTGATAACGTTCCACGTAGTTCTTGTTAATGGATAGTCTATCCAAATAGTTACCGCATATCTTTTGGGTGTAGTAAATTGATTTAATCACTTGTAAAGTGTGAATGTTGGTGTGAGTGAATCTTATTCTATTGGTCATTTACTACTGTTGTTAACTGTTAATGCTAATTTATTAGCGTTTCGTGCAATAAAATTTGGCAAGGGTATATACACCAGTATTTTTTATAGTGATTAGCGCCACCCCGTGCGAGCATCTTACACGAGAGTTCTAATTCGTCGCTTCATGAAGTAGAGAATAAAAGCAGCGTAACGAATTAAGAAAGACCCTTTCTTACTTGTTGTTTTCTCTTTGTTACAACTTTTACTCAGAAGAAACTCACCAGTCTCGAGTCTCCCCTGAATCTAATAAGATTAAGGTGAAGCCTCCGTCTGCAGCCTGTCAGCCTCAGGTATAGGAACACCCCATCCTATGTACAACACTATGCATTAAATTGACTCGATATAAAGCGGATTTTCTTAGTTACTGTCACATTATATAGCAAAGAACAATAAAATTATTTATTTATTTATTATTATTATATTCCCAATGTGAACTCGGTTAAGGGAGAAGCTGTAGAACCTCAAACATGATAAAATGCCACCTGAAGCTCATTTTGGACCACGTGTCAAGATTTAACTTTTCTCTAAAAGTGTTCTTGATTTCGATGCATTTCTTCTAATCACCCTGTTGCTATATGTTTGTTTGTGGTTCTTTTTTACTGATGTGGCTGTTGTGTGGGCATCGTTTCATTTAGTTTCCGTTTTAATACGATCAAATGTAATGTAATGCTTCATGCTAATGAGTGACCTTGACCCGATTCGTTTTAAGCATTTAAATTGCATCTGTCAATAAAATTATAATGGTTGTAAATCTTAAAATTGACTCAAATAATAGTTTTTATATACAGTATATCAGTGCTTTGAGATACACACGCACACCTGTGTGTGTGTGTGTGTGTGTGTGTGTGTAAAATTTAGATAAGTTTTTCTTTCTGTGTTTCTGTTGTAAAAGCCGTCAATTTCACGATACGTTGAAATGTAACCCAAAATTATGTTTGAAATCGGGCGAGGCGTTGATCGCATCTTTGGGCCGTCAATCGGCAAAATAAAGTTACCTTCTTTACGACAAAAGCCGCGTCTCCACTAATGCGGGGTCTGCCATTTCACATTCGGCCTTCTATATAGAGAGAGGAACGTCCTCCTATACCCGGTCCTTTAATCGGGTTTGGTCGGCCCTTCGTAAATAAATAACGTCGCGACTGCCCTTCCAACAAGCAGGAGAAGAGGATGAGGAGGAGGAGGAGGAGGAGGTCGGAGGGCGATCGAGTTCGGGTACGCTGTTGAGAGGATGACGTTATAACTTCGATTACGAGTCTTCAAAGAGCAATGAGTTCCGGTCTTCAAAAGTAGTCATAATTTCAAAGGAAGCCACGGATGAGCACCGCCTATAATCGTCCATTATTACAAGTTTCATTCACATCGTAATGGAAGGGGATCAATTACGTGTACACCTGTTAATCAGCCCGTTTACAGGTGATGAATTAATAACAATTATCTCGCCTTCGCAAACTAGTTTTTTTTTCTGTATTTTCGTACTTTTATTGAGGTAAAGCGTGTTAAATATTATTATTATTATTATTATTATTATTATTTGTTGTTGTTGTTGAGGAAGAATGAAGAATACTTTCGGAGTCAAATATTTGAATCTTTTGTGAAGGTTTTTCATAATTATATAGACAAATGCTGTTGTATATGAAAGCAATAATAGTAAATGTACGTACAGTTCATGTATAGAAACGAAGAGGATTTTATATATATTAGTGTCTGTTTGTGTCCCCCATAAATTCCAGCCTCATCGGTAAAGTTTATGGACTACAATTTGTTTATGCCTATTATACTCTATGGACACCCTGTACGTGTATACACACACACACACACACACACATATATATATATATATATATATATATATATATATATATACATACACGTGTGTGTGTGTGTGTGTGTTTGTGTGTAATAAATATTCCTCTAAATTGGTGTATCTGACTAGTTTGTTTTTGTTCGTGTTTATGAAACGTTTATAACCGTGGTGGGTTGAGGTCGTGTTGCCTCTCTGTTGGCCGAAACTTTTCACTCTGTGATGGGATGCATTTACAGTCAGGAACAAAGAGCCCTTTTGATTTCTTGTTTGTGCATGAGGGACATTTCATTTGTCCATACTCGCGTCGACCAGCACCGCTGTCCCACCATATTCATTGCCTTGTGTGTGTATATATATATATATATATGTATATTTTTTTTTGTTTCGACTCTAGATTAAAGTATGCATAAAAATTGATAGTTTATATAATTAACAATGAAGCTACGAGCTGCTGGTACCCTGACTGAGTGTATGGGCGGAGCAGTTCTTTGTGTAAGGCAGTAAAAGTTTTTCTCCCACTTAAGCTATTGACATGTGTGTATCTCGCGCACTGAGAATATATATATATGGTTTCTGCTCGTATGTAGGAGAATTACGACTTCTGATTGAGCGAGGTCCATGGTGTAGTGGATAGCATATCTGACCGGCAATCGGATGATCCCGGGTTCGATTCCTGGGTGGTACCTCACTTTTCATTTGTTCGTTCTCCCTCCTCATCTTGTGCGGAACGCTCTTCTACACAAGCGTCGTTCTTTACATTAATTATACTGTGTTGTTTGCAGTTAAAATGTATATATGTACGGCATGCGAAGGTGCCCCCTCAGGGCATTGGTTTCTGCTCGTATGTAGGAGAATTACGACTTCTGATTGAGTGAGGTCCATGGTGTAGTGGATAGCATATCTGACTGGCAATCGGATGATCCCGGGTTCGATTCCCGGGTAGTACCTCATTTTTCATTTGTTCGTTCTCCCTCCTCATCTTGTGCGGAACGCTCTTCTACACAAGCGTCGTTCTTTACATTAATTATGCTGTGTTGTTTGCAGTTAAAAAAAAAAATATATATATACACAGGGTCAGGGTGTTTATAAAGTCCCTATCTATTTCAGTGAAAGCGTAGCAAAAAGGGTAAAATTCAATAACAATATCATAGAAGGCATACATCTCTACAGCGTTCGAATCTGTCAGCAGCATTGCGGAACACATTTTGGAGCATGACGGGGGTTATTTTTGTAACTGCTGTTACGATACGAGCACGTAAATCTTGCAGATCTGTAACCCTCGTTTGATAGACGTTTGATTTGATAAAGCCCCATGCAAAGAAATCCAAGGGCGTTAGGCCAAGAGATCGAGCCGCCCAGGGCCTGTTGCCTCCACTTCCGATCCACCGATTTGGAAATCGTTCATTTAGGTTCTCCCGAACAATGTTTGCGTAATGACAAGGTGCCCCATCTTGTTAAAAGACGACGGTGTTTAAAATGCCAGCTGAATGAGGCTGGGACATTTACGTGCTCGTATCGTAGCAGCAGTTAAAAAAATAACCCCTGTCATGCTCCAAAATGTGTTTCGCAATGCTGCTGACAGATTCGAACTCTGTAGAGATACTGATGATGCTCATGTAGAATCATATGCTTAAGTATTCATTAAATATATGCCTTCTATTATATTGTTATTGAATTTTACCGTTTTTGCTACGTTTTCACTGAAATAGATAGGGACTTTATAAACACCCTGTATATATATATATATATATATATATATATTATATATTATATATATATACAGGCCCTCTCAGAGGTCCAGAGAGGCCCGGGCCACTTCCAGCTTTTGAGGCCCATCGCTAAACCGAATTATTACTTTCACTGCAAAACATTATATTCAAACCTGAAAGTTTCTAAATTTGAGGCCCCCCTTAAGCTTGAGGCCCAGGCTAAATGGCCCTCCTAGCCCCCCCTCTGATAGGCCCTGTATATATATATATATGATGCAAACCCACAAGGAAAAGAAAAATTATTCCAAGGCCTTTCATGTATTCAGAAGTACACCTCGTCAGGGAATGTACTTCTAAATACACGAAAGGCCTTGGAATCATTTTTCTTTTTCCTTGTGGGTTTGCATCATTCATTCATTTCAAGTGTTTGTGAAATTCAACCCATATATATATATATATATATATATATATATATATATTATATATATATATATAAAATCGTAGGATGTACTTGGTAAGTTGTATATATATATATTAATTTTGTTTATCTCCTTGACTGCTTATTATAGATACAGTCTTAATCATTGGTTGATAAAAGGCAAAGGATTTGCGATAAAAGCTAATGAAAAGCTTCTCCGCTTATCCAAAAGAATTAAACATCCGCGGATAATGACTGATTACTTTGAAGTGCCGCCAATTCCGACCGGATTCGCTTTCGGATAAATTGCCGGAATTGGACGAAATTTGAAACCACATTTCGTAGCGGGGCTGTATTTTTTTTATTTTTTTTTTTTAAATGTCCATTAGTTTCACTTTTTGCGGTCCTGTGTTGTCATATTGTGGTTTTTATCCGTCGGATTGACTTTATCTATCTGTGTCTTCTTTCTATATATTATTATTATTATTTAGTAGCCATTTTTAATTTCTTGAATGTATCTTTTTCAAGTCAAGAAAATGTGAAAGTTGCACGAAATTGAGGAAGTTAGGAAAAGCTAATAAAAACTATATTGAAGTTGACGGTCATATTATTATTATTATTATTATTATTATTATTAGGGAAGCCGAACTCTGGTTCCTCATATTTTCGAATTTATTTCGAAAATACTCTGAAGGATTGTTTCATGTTTCCTTTATGAGTTGAACTAATGTTAAGTGTATTTACAGCTACATTAATATAGATGTCTGCTCGTGGAACGATAAAGACGAGAGTTATCGTAAGATTTGAGTCGTGTTTGTGCGTCGTTCGAAGGATTTTTTCTGATACTACTCCTATAATTGCATCTTAATTATACACTTTAAAGATGGCTCAAAGCCCTTCCCGCGATCCTTTTGTGCCCCGCTCTTTTCGAGAGCAAATAGAGACACGGAGCCGATTTGTGGAACTGGTTATAATGCTCGGAAAATATCTGGTGGGCGCCTATCGCTTTTGTCAGTCCTTGACTAATGACGGTGATAATCACAGGTTGAGAATGCTTAAAATTATACCTGTTAATAGCCTCTGTTTGCATAGTAATGGCCCGCTCGCTTCGCTTCGCCTCTCCTCGTCTTTCCGCGCAAAGCCGAGCTCAGCCGAGCCCGGCCGGCTGGCACTCGCGTCATCTTTGCATTTCGAATTGAGACGCGGTTTGCTTCTGTTCTCTTTCCTGTTTTGCTCTTCTTTTCTCGGAGCGATGGAGAGAAACTTTGATTTTTATACAAACATTTCGTTCATACACTGATAAATTAACCTAACCAGACAAAATTTAATCCAAAACTTAATCAAACTTCCAAAAACTTTTTCGGCAAAGTGTCGCACAGAAGAAAAACTATGGTATTTGTCATTTACCATTACTTATTCGGACTATAGTGGATTTAATTTTCCCAGAAGAGTTCCTTGTTCCATGCACGGTCTGTGTTTAACATATATATATATATATATATATATATATATATATATATATATATATATATAATGTGCTGGGAGGGACTTGTGGAGCCAAGGCTGTTTGCAATGCAAACTTAACGACAGAGGCACGCAAATGGTTATGAATTTAACCACACATTGATTATGATAACACAGAGCATTGTCGCTGACAGTGGTGATGAACCATGTTGACACACTTGTCAATGATACTGCGAGCTGAATGGGTGTATGGGCAGAGTGGTGCTTTGTGTTAAATGGTGAAACATTTCTTCAAACTTGAACTTAATCTGTTGACACATGTCTTAAGCGTTGATAATATATATACAGTAACACACACACACACACACACACACACACACACACACACACACACACACACAGGGTGTTTCAAAAGTCAGGTACCATAGGAATGTGAAATTAATTATTAATGTTTTCTTTTATAATAATTAATAATAAATAATCTAAAATTCCTTTGAGGTCGGGCTTTCGAAACACGATATATATATATATATATGGGATGAATTTCGCAATAAAACACGTGAAATGAATGAATGCAGCATATATATATATATATATATATTATATATATATATATATATATATTATTTTTAGCATTATTTTTCGTGATTAAAGGTTTTTATGGTTATGTCCTTATGACTACTATAATTGTACTAATATGTATTGTAGTATTTATTGATTTTAATTAATTTACCCTCTCTTTTTGTTCACAGGTAAGAACTGTTCATTTATGACCGCAAACTTTGCGTCGCCAATTAAGGGAACTCGTGAGTACTTTTAAATGGGAGAAAATATCCTATTTCATAACTTTCACTCTTCAATGAAGGTACTTTTAATCGGAAATCACTAGTTTACCCTCTACTGATTGTTAAATAAAAAGAAAAAAGTGTTTCTACGGAAGATCTTTCTAGATTGACGAATTCAAAGATCGCGTATAATTTGGGGTCTCAAGTTCCAAGTCAACTTTCTCATCTAATGCCATTTACTGCTTGTATAGTTGTTTATTATTATTATTATTATTATTATTATTATAATTATTATTATAATATTGAGTCGGTCTGAAGTTGCCCGATCGCATCGAAAGTTCGTGTTAATGACGGAGATTTGTTCCGTAATTGACGTTCATACGCATGCGATCCGTTTCAGTTAGTAAAAAAAGCTTGCAAAAGACTTATACTGTAAAAGGCGAAATTTGGGTTTGTTCAGGCTTTGTTAAGAAGAGTTGTGGTCCATTTTCACAACTTTTTTGCCACCACATGAACGAATCCACAGAACCAGAAGATGGATGGATGATTATATACAGGGCGTCCCAAAAAAATGTATACACACTTTAAATACTTATAAAGGCAGTGTTTATTAAAATACATTTCATTTTCAAAATGTAATAGAATCTAAGACATTATTTAATTGTTTTGTCAACGCCTGTTTTCAAACTGACGTCCGTTCTGGTCAAGGCACTGCTGATAACGCGAAGCAATGGAATCGCAAACATCACGAAACATTTCGTTTGGTATTTGTGTGCATTCTCGTTCAATGGCTGCTCTCAATTCAGCGACTGTTGCAGGTTTTATAGCGTAGACTTTGTCTTTTAAGTATCCCCATAAAAAAAAGTCTAGTGGTGTGAGGTCTGGTGAACGCGGAGGGTATTCTACGAAACCCCTTCGTCCAATCCACATCCACATCGTGCCAAGTACCACTCGCAATACTCCACTCTTCGGTCCGGATCATCATCTTCATTAATAGCATGGACTAATCTTGGAATGTAACTTTTCCATTGACAGCGCTTCAAAATGCGTTGGACAGACGATTCTGAAATTCCTACCTCACGACTCGCTTGCCGCACAGATTTTCTTGGACTTTGGTGATACGTTTCCAGTACTCTTTCTTGCTTTGTGGGGCTTGTCGATGTCCGTGGTCTTCCGGAACGCTTCTTGTGGACATTCTGAACAGTTCCATCGGCTTCAAACTTATCTCTAATTCGAGTGATGGTAAGTCGCGTTGGTGGATCTGTTTGAAACTCCCTCCTAAACTGTCTTTGCACTTCAACTGCGTTTTCACACTTCCAGTAGCATTTTAGAATGAATTTCCTTTGTTCAAAGCTTAGTCTGACTGCCATTATTAATTCTAATGGGTTTAACTTGGAAAGAAAGAAACATCAATTGAGCTATCAGCTGTTAAAGTGTGTATACATTTTTTTGGGACGCCCTGTATATATATATATATTATATATATATATATATATATATATATAGAGAGAGAGAGAGAGAGAGAGAGAGAGAGAGAGAGAGAGAGAGAGAGAGAGAGAGAGAGAGTTACAAGGAAAAGAAGCACCTCAAAAGGCTTGCGGCCCATACCGAGGAGGTACCAATGGCAACGGGTGCCAGAGAAAATTTTGTGAGTTTATTTTTCTTTCAACTATCCTAGCAGTAGTAGAAAACTGGATAGAAAAGTAGAAGGCTCTCTCCCCACCCTCCGCTCCCTCCCTGCCAGAGGCAGGTACGGAAAAAGGTTGAAGAAAATACCTTGACCCTGGAAAAGTAGCCAAGGAAATTTTACAGGAAAGTGGAGAATATATAAATAGCTCTATATTTAGCTTGCTCACAGAGACCGAGCAAGCGAACTCCTGCAGAGTTTTCTGAGGTTTTAATCTTAAACTATGAGTGTGTTCAGTACTTTGTCTAGCCTATTTTTAAACAGATTTACACTTTGACTGGAAACAACCTCTGAGGGAAGTTGGTTCCAGATATTAACTATTTTATAGGAAAAGAAATTTCCGCAGACTGAGGTCCTAAATGTCTTTACACACTCAAATAGTGTGCAAGATTTCGTCTAACCTTTTCTTGAACTGATCCACAGAGGAACTGTTCACAACTTCCGAAGGTAACCTGTTCCATGTGTCACAGATCTTATACGTAACGTAATTCCCACACACACTAGTCCTAAACCGTTTCAAATCCAACTTCCAACCATTGTTGCGAGTTGGGTTATCATTTAAACTAAACATACTTCTAAAATCGACATCGTTGAACCCTCGTAAGAGCTTGAAAACCTCGATCAGTTGACCGCGCAGCCTCCGAGTTTCAAGCGAAAACAAGTTCAGGGCGCGTAACCGTCGATTGAGCCCATATGCCTAACGGAAGGGATCAACTTTGTGGCCCTCGCCTGCACTCGCTCCAGCCTCTCAATATCTTTCCTGAGGGTGGGCGACCAGAACTGCACAGCATACTCCAGGTACGGCCGAACAAGGGAATTGTACAGTGAGAGCACAATCTCCTTGTTCCGAAACTGAAATTGCCTCCTGATATAACCCAATAGTTTCTGGACTTTCTTTTCCACCTCTACACACTGTTTCGTAAACTTAAGGTCGCTGCTAATTAGCACACCCAAGTCCTTTTCTAAATCAGTCACCTCGATATTACTGCCCAACATCGAGTAGTCCGACTTGGGATTGGCGTAGCCAATGTGCATCACTTTGCATTTACCCAAGTTAAACGGCATTTGCCATTTTTCGGACCACTCTCCTATCCTACCTAGGTCCGCACGCAGTTCCTCGATCGCTTCGGGCGTCCCAACATTGGCCCCAAGCTTGGTGTCATCAGCGAATTTGGCGATCCGACTGACGATGCCACCGTCGATATCATTTATGTAAATGGTAAACAACAGTGGCCCCAAAACGGAACCCTGAGGAACCCCACTAGTGACCGAGGCCCAACCCGAACTAGCCCCTTTAATTACCACCCTCTGCCGCCTATTCCTTAGCCAGTTTTCAATCCACCTACCTATTTCCCCACCGATACCCAGCGCGCGCACTTTCGCCATTAGCCGGCGGTGAGGTACCTTATCAAAGGCTTTCTGAAAGTCGAGATAAAGTATATCAATCGCCCTACTCTTATCGTACTCACTCAACATGACGTGGAAAAACTCGAGCAAGTTGGTGAGACACGACCTATGCCGTCTAAACCCATGTTGGGAGTCCCCAAGCAGCTTGTAGGAATCCAAATGGTCAACGATTCTATCAGCTATTATCCTTTCTAATAATTTACCTACGACTGAAGTGAGACTAATAGGACGATAGTTCCCTGGACTTTCGTGATCCCCTTTCTTAAAGATAGGGGTCACGTTGAGAGAGAGAGAGAGAGAGAGAGAGAGAGAGAGAGAGAGAGAGAGAGAGAGAGGAGAGAGAGAGAGAGAGAGAGAGAGAGAGAGAGAGAGAGAGAGAGAGAGAGAGAGAGAGAGAGAGAGAGAGAGTCACTAATATCGTTATACGTGTAGTAGTTTAATACTCAGCGCAGAGGGATATGTGTTTGCTCGCTCTTGAGGACACACACACACACCTGTATACAACAAAACGTACATAAGAAAAACATTCGTGTATGTATACCAGTCTCAGGTAAATTTAAACACACACACACACACACACACACACACACACACACACGAAGACGGTATATAACTTTTATTAAAAAAGACTATGAATGAGTTTGCCATTCCTTTTGTGCATTAAAATAGTCTCCCCTCTCAGCAGGTTTTGGTGCCCCGAGGGCAGAGCGCTGTTTGGCTTCGAGTATTATTATTTTTACTCGTTTAAAAGAACATCTTCGAAAGGAATAGTTCTGCCTTTGTATAACAGATGTATTAATGGCCTCCCCATTTTGAAAGAGCCCTCTGCAATTATAAAATGATATACTATATATATATATATATATATATATATATATATATATATATATATATATATATATAACGTAAAGAACGACGCTTGTATAGGAGAATATTCCGCGCAAGATGAGATAGAGAGAACGAAACAAATGAAAAAATGAGGTAACCACCCGGGAATCGAACCCGGGATCTTCCGATTGCCGGTCAGATATATATAACCATTACACCATGGGCCTCACTCGATCAAATGTCATAATTCTTCTACATACGCGTAGAAACCAATGCCCCAAGGGGGCACCTTCCGCATGCCGTAACATTATATACATTTAACTGCAAACACGCAGTATAATTAACGTAAAGAACGACGCTTGTAGAAGAATTACGGCATTTGATCGAGTGAGGCCCATGGTGTAATATGGTTATCATATCTGACCGGCAATCGGAAGATCCCGGGTTCGATTCCCGGGTGGTTACCTCATGTTTTTCATTTGTTTCGTTCTTTCTCTCTCTCATCTTGCGCGGAATATTCTCCTATACAAGCGTCGTTCTTTACGTTAATTATACTGCGTGTTTGCAGTTAAAATATATATATATATATATATATGTGTGTGTGTGTGTGTGTGTGTGTGTGTGTGTGTGTGTGTGTGTGTACACAAATATTTATTTTAATTGTGAAGACCTGAATTTTATGTTTTGACAGTGGCACGCGGGTATAAAAACAAATTAGGAATGGCAAATACCCATAAATCAAATTCTGTTCTCGCCACTATGCACGTATTGCACTTTGGTGAACAGGTGCGGAAGTGATTACCGAATTGGATAAGTTAAATGAACCCAGTAATTTGTCTTGACTCTTTTTTTGCTGGTTATATATATATATATATATATATATATATATATATATATATATATACACGTACCTTGTTACCTTGTTGCTGTTCCGTGCGTTGGTCTCTCTTCAGACGGAGGTCAAGCTGGTGGCCCCGCCTCTAGGTCTGGCTTGGTAGAGGAGCGAGTTGCTTTCTTGCGCTCTCCACCGTACATAGCCAGGTACACCCGGCTCATCTGGTACCGTCCTGAGCCAGGCATCTGAAGACTTCAACTTTGACCCCTGTAACGTTTCTGAGGTCCTTTGGAAGCTGGTTAAAAAGTCTTGGCCCCTGACAACCAAGCTATTTTCTTTCAGTGTTGAGAAGGTCCCTTGTCGGGCCTTTAATTTGGGAACACTACACATTCTGCCTTTCCTGTTTTCCTTCATTGTTGTTTGAATGGTAATTGGGTTTAGTTTTAGGTCGGTACCAGTTTTTCGTTCATTTTCCATATGTAGATTATGGTGTACCTCTCTCTTCTTCTTTCCAGGGAGTACAGATTTAGTTTACGTAGTCTTTCCCAGTAGTTGAGTTCTTTGCAGCCACCAATCTTGGTTGTGAAATGTCTTTGCGTTTCTTCTAATTTATTAGTTTCTTCCTTTTTATATGGGCACGTCAAAACTGAGCAGTATTCAAATTTTGGTTCAATCAGTGTTTTTAGCAGGGAAATCATTACTGTCCTGTTCCTTCTTTTGAACGTTCTTAGTACCTGTCCCGCGACACTTTTTGATTTATTTATCGCTATCTGATTTTGTGTTTCGAATTTCGCATCATCTGTCATTATTATCCCCAGATCGATCGCTTTCGTGCTTCTCTGAATTTCCTGTCTATCTGGAGTATATATAATATGCAGTCTGTTTAAGTTCCTCTTTTCTACCATATCTCAAGAGCTGAGATTTCTCTGTGTTAAATGACATGTTGTTGTCTTCTGACCATTTGTATATTTTGTTCGTGTCTCTCTGCAAGGCCTCCACTTCATTTACATCGCTGATTTTTTTGCTGATCTTTGTATCGTCCGTAAAGGATGTTACTATACTGTTGCTGTTTACTCCACTGTCTTTGTCTGTTAGTATGATAATGAACAGGAGTGGGGCCAGTACTGTCCCTTGTGGTACTGAGCTGCGTACTTCCGATTTTGATGATGATATACCTTGAATTTTGATGACCTCTAGACGTTCTCTGAGGAAGTTGTAGATCCATTTTCCCACTTTGCCTGTTATTCCCATATATTTCATTTTATGTGCTATTATACCGTGATCACATTTGTGGAAAGCTTCAGCAAAATCTGTGTATGACCTCATAGTTATCATTGCCTTCCACTGCATCTAGGATATTGTTGTAGTGTTCTGTTAGTTGTGATGGGCATGATCTATGTCCCTTCCGTTTTCTCATTGTATCAGTTGCTCGGAGACACTACCACCGGACCTACTTGATCGGAATCCGTGCTGATTTTCGTTGAATCTTTCCAGTGTCTCAAAGAAATCATAAATTTTCTCTCTAACTATTCTTTCAAATACTTTGGTGAGGCGGGACGTCAATAACATTGGTCTATAATTTTTTGCTTGAGATCTGTCCCCTCCTTTATATATAGGGACAATGTTTGCTCTTTTCAAGATGCTCGGTATTTCCCCAGTGTCTTGGGATCTTCTCCATATCCAGTATAAAGGTGTAGCTATTTAATTTTTACAGTTTTTAATCAATAATGCGTTCTAATTGTCCTGACCTGCAGCTGAATATGGTTTCATTTGTCCTATAGCTCTCGCTACATCTTCTGGGATAAATAAAATAAAAATCTGTTATACACTCTCCTTGCAATTTCTCTTCAAAGAATGCATCTATGTCTGGTATCGCTTTGTCACTTTTTGGGGTACTGAAAACTGAGTCATAGTGGGCTCTCAATGTTTCAGATATTTCTTTTGGATCGTCGGTTAGTTCATTATTTCTCTTCCTTAACCCTTTACTGCCGAAATATTTTGTAGGGTTAAGTTATGAATGCGTGTATTTGAAAGGTTAGAAATTTGTCCTTTTGGGCAGTAAAGGGTTAAGGGCCCAATAGCGGCGCGCGTTTTTGTTTTTCTTTTCGCATAGCTATAGAAGTATTTTGGATTTCCTTTATTGCTTCTACCGCCTTTTCCTCTTCCCTCTCTGTATGGTCCTTAATCAGGGCTTGTATTTCCCTATCGATACCCTCCAGTTTTGCTTGTATTACATTCCTGGCATTATCTCCGCAGTTGGCTAACTTCGCCTCCACTCTCTTTCTTTTGCGGAATATTCTTCTCTTTTGCCTTTCAAGCCAGCTCCTCTTTCCTTTTGGCTGTAATTTTGGAGCATATTTTTCTAACATTCTCAACATTTTTTTCTTCCAAGATTGGTAGCATTTCTTCAGTTGTTTTATTCTCTAAAACTGTTCTCCACTCTATCTGGACCATGTGCGATCTGATTGCTTCCCAATTTATAGTCTTGGAGTTTAAGTTAAACGCCTCAAATTTGCTTCTTTCCTCAATGTGTGTATTGTCTTTTAATGTTGTCGTCATAATTGATATGTCGATTAAGTTCTGGTCTGAGATAATGGTTGGGGTTATTTTTATATCAGTAATCAAGTTCGTGTTATTCGTGAATACCAGATCCAGGCAGTTATTTTTTTCTGGTATTTTCTGTTATCTCCTGTGTCTGATATATATATATATATATATATATATATATATATATATATATATATATATATCAGCATAACGGAGAATTCCTTTCCCTCGCCTCCCTCACATGGCTGTAAAATTCCAAACACGTGGGCAAGAACAGACGACAAAGGAACGCTTATTTTACGTTTGTTTCTTGAAAATGCCCGCCAAAACTTTTAGCGTCACCGAGCCTATGAGAGTGTCAGTCCATTTCAGGTTGCCCTCATTCCCTCTTACTTGCCCATTGCTCAGGCCTCCTTCAGCACTCGCTCTTCATTTCCAATCTTCGTCATGTAACTCCACCCGCTCTCCGGTCTTCGTCGGAGAGTGTCCCGCTGTCCTTCAAAACTCTATTCAAGCATACACGAAGTTAATCATCTCCATTGAGGCCCACTACTATTTCATCCCCCTGGAAGCAACATCACTTCTGCAAGATGCATCTGGTACCATCCGCCAGCCTTCACCTCACTCAACATTCATTCAGTTCGACCTGCGAGGCTTTATTTCCTTCCACCAAGATCTCATCACGCAGTCTGGCTTGTAGGCCCTTCCGTTTTCAGAGTTATCTTCATTAAAATCTTGAATCTGTAAACCAAACGTAGGCTACCAACACTTGGCCTACAGTGTTTTATTACGTCGTGATAGACTCTTCGTTTTCATCGCCAATAACTTGAACAACCTCTGCCTAAACGAATTAGGCTCGGCAAAGTGTCCTCAGTACCGTTCAGTATAACACCATTACGACCGCAGTTAGGCCTAATCCGTTACTGTACCAATCTCGGACTCTCGTTACCTCAGTTATTTGCTTAATTACTTATTGTTCTGTGTTCAATACCGTATATCTCATTACCTAAATTATTGTTTCTTGTCACTATTGTAGCATATAACTTGTACTGTATCAAAACCATTTCTTATTGTTAATGATTAATAATCAGTTAATAATAATGTTAATTATCAGTCATTGTAATATTGCACAATTACCATATACATAGTTGTTAATCACTGTGAACAAATAATTCATTTATTTTTCTAATTAAATGAAAACTACAAATTCATTTCTATCTCCTTATTAAATAGTGTTTGTTCGGCTAAAAGATCAAACTGGTGACCCCAATATTATTTAATTTTATTTTGCATATTATAGTGGGCCTACCGTTGGGTCAATATATATATATATATATATATATATATATATATATATATATATATATATGATGTCTAACATGAAAAAGAAAAACTATATAGTGTTTGTCACTTACCATTACTTATTTAGACTAGTGCATTTAATTCTTCCAGAAGAGTTCCTTGTTCCATGCACGGTCTGTGTGTAATATATATATATATATATATATATATATATATATATATATATATATATATATATACTATATGATCAAAAGTATTCGGACACCGCATGGTTTTGGGAAAAATGGTTTTATTATGGCATTTAGTAACCAGTAGGTCCACCCTTTGCTTTTATTACAGCGTCAACACGTCGAGGCATACTTTCCACCAGTTTTCGGTAAGTCTGTGCAGGAATGGCTCGCCATTCCTCTTGCAGAGCTGATGCAAGAGATGCAAGTGAAGCCAGGCGTGGTGTGCGGTTTCGTATCCGTCGCTCCAGTTCGTCCCACATGTGCTCGATTGGGTTGAGATCGGGGCTCTGAGCAGGCCAGTCTAACAAATCCACCTTATTTTCACGAAACCAGTCCTGCACACGCCTTGCAGTATGGCAGGGAGCTCGATCCTGTTGAAACAAACAATGGCCATCTCCGTAGTATTGCCACAGTGTAGGGAGGGCCGAATTGTCCAGAACGTCGAGATAAACGTCAGCGTTCATGGTAGTGGGTATAACAACCAACGGGCCGAGCCCTAGCCAGGAAAAAACAACCCCATACCATGATGGACCCTCCACCGAACTTCACCGTTGGACGTACACAGTCAGGAAGAAGCCGTTCTCCGGGCTGTCGCCACACCCAAACACGCCCATCAGACTGGAAGAGTGAATACCGCGACTCGTCGCTCCAAAGAACAGTTTTCCAGTCCTCCACGGTCCAGGAACGACGGGAGACACACCAGGCCAAACGACGCGTGGCATTAACTTTTGTAATCAGTGGCTTGTGTACAGCTGCTCTACCATAATAACCGAGTCTGTGCATCTCTCTGCGGATAGTTACAGTACTAACGGAGGTACCGGATGCTCTTCCTACCTCCTCAGCGATGGAAGCGGCAGAGGACGTGCGGGACTTATTGACATGTCGTACCAGACTTCTTCTATCACGTTCCGTCAGTTTGCGTGGTCGTCCGGAACGTTTTTTCGCGTTAGTTGCACCGTCGTGCTTCCATCTCATGATAACATCCGCTACAGTCGACTTTGGTATATCCTGTTTGGCTGCAATGTTTCGTATAGAAACGTTACTTAAATAACATCCGATGACGAGTCCACGTTGGAACTCGGAGAGTTCACGTCCGCGCGGCATGGCTTCACAACAGTTACTGATAACTTAACAGAACACCTCAGCATTATAGTTTCGCCACGCTTTTTCCCAGCATACCTTTCGGCGAAGGTGATATTTGCAGAAATGGGGATTTTCCGGGGTGTCCGAATACTTTTGATCATATAGTATATATATATATATATATATACAGGGTGTCCCATAAGTCCGGCATCATAGGAGAAATTAATATTTTTCTATTTCTACAAACCATAATTTATGCTCGGGATGCCAATTTCCCGTCTACCATTCTGTTCAGTGACGAGGCTGTTTTTTATGGAAATGGTGAGGTAAATCGACAGAACACCCGCTACTGGTCTCAAAACAACCCTCACTGGTATACCTCTTCAAAGGAACAAGGTGCATCTCGGGTGATGGTATGGTGTGGCATTTGGAAGGATCGCATCATAGGCCCCCTCTTTTTCGATGAACATGTCACTGGAGGCATCTACCTACGTACGCTCAAGGAAGAAGCATTTCCCAGTGTCTTGAACGAAGAAGGAAATTTCCCAACATGGTTCCAGCAAGACGGCGCTCCTGCACATTACAGCACCCAAGTAAGGGAATACCTGTACCAACAATTCCCTGGTCATTGGATAGGACGTCGAGGGCCTGTGGAATGGCCAGCTAGAAGCCCGTATCTCACGCCACTAGATTTTTATCTCTGGGGCCACTTGAAAGCGCTGGGATATGCAGAGAAAATTAGGAGTATTGAACATTTGCGGCAGCGCATTATTGGGGCATGTAACACCATTACTCCTGCCTGACATCATGCACCGTTTGCTTGCTGACTGGGTATCACGTCTGAATTTGTGTATTGAAAATAATGGTGGACATATTGAGCACGTTCTGTAAATAAAAGATTTTGTTTTGCCTTTTTTTATCATTTTTCCTATGATGCCGGACTTATGGGACACCATATATATATATATATATATATATATTATATTATATATATATATATATATATTAGTGATGTAGCGGATGTCATTTTTTTCACATCCGCGGATGCGGATGAGGATGTTTGATTTCAACATCCGCGGATGCGGATGCGGATGAGGATGTTTGATTTCAACATCCGCGGATGCGGATGTCTACATTTTCGTTATTTTTTAGGATATATTCGAGATTCGTTGTGTTTAACGTATATAATAAGTTATTATATAGAGAGAGCTGTAGCTATAATGTAGTATAATTGATTAATTGTACAATAATTGCTGTACTTTTCTCTGAACATATAAAATAATATCAAGCATCTAACTAATATAGAAATCAATTAGTGAATTCGTCTGCAAATAAATTCGTTATATTTTGTTGTTTCAGCCACAATTAGGAACCATAATTGTGTTACCAGGATGCGGGACGTGAACCCAACTCAAATGCACCCCACCGACCTCTTTCCCCAACCTCCACCCTTATAGAAAGAGATCTTTAATTAGCTTGATAACTATTTATATTAAGTTTAAAGTTTTATTAGGCATATTTATAAATGAGTAATTAAAATAAAGTAAACTAAGATGTTCATCGTTTAATGCTCAAACTTAATTATAGGAAGGTTATGCTTAAGGAACATTAATTTTTCTGCCTTTTCTGCTGCCAGTCTGTTTCTCTTTTCATCATATATTAATCCAGCACTGCTAAATAATCTCTCGCTTGGTACGTTTGTTGGAGGACAGGCTAAATGTTTCCTTGCAAGTTTACTCAAGTATGGATAGATATTCTGCGTATTTTTCCACCAACTAATAGGATTGTCACATGCAGCCAGGCGTTTTTCTTGGTGATAGCTCTCGATCATTTTCACTACATCTTTTGACATCGCGTAGGTCTCGTCATTGCTGCTTGACTCAAGAAACTGAGAGACAGATTCTGTGATAGATTTGCTTGTTGAAGGTGTTGGTTCTGTCACTGAAACTTTTATTCTTTTGGTGGGTGGCGAAGCGACAGATTCAAGAGATTGAAGCTCTTCAACTGCTTTGCCAAGTGATGATTTAACTCGTTCTAATGTACTAGGTGAAAATAACTTAGCTTTGTAACGTGGATCTAAGTAGGTTGCAAGAGAGTAACTTCATACAAGAACAGCCTCTCGTCTTGTCGCTTGCATCACTTTTGCGCACAATGAACTAGTTCTATTAATATAGTAGAATTTGATAATTTCCGCTTATTAATGACATTTTATCTCAACGGTCCACATCCGCACGACATCCGCAGTCCAAAGTGCGGATGCGGATGCGAGAAAATGTGCGGATGTTCCGCGGATGCGGATGTGACCTACATCACTAATATATATATATAGTATATGGAATTGAACTCAGAATGGTCCCCTGAGGTTTTTCATGATACACACAGACTGTGCATGGAACAAGGAACTCTTCTGGGAAAAATAAATCCACTATAGTCCGAATAAGTAATGGTAAATAACAAACACTACAGTTTTTTCTTTTTTATGATGTTACACACACACACACACACACACACACACACACACACACACACACTTAGCTACTTTCTGATACCATCGCGATAGGTTCCTGTGACTAGCTGACCAGACATGCGTAGATGGTTATGAAGGCAGGATGCTGCTAGGAGGTCGAATGCAGGTTGACCGTGAAAAGTTGTCCGAAACCATCAAAAGTATGAAAATCCACCTTTATCACACGGCCAACAAAATCACAATTCCAGGATAAGTAAATGAGATAGAAATCTTATCCATTATATTGTCCTTTAAATGAGAGGTAGTTTATTTAAATCGGATGAGTAGTCTTTTTACAAATTCAACTCGGACAATAGTTGTTAGAAAATGAAGTTGACAAGAACGGTAATTAGAGACTTAACTGGACATTAAAGAAAATAGATTGAATAAAACATTAACGCAGCAGGTGTTCAATGCGTCCTCCATTATTATCAATGATCAATTGTAGCCTCGCGCGCCACTGGCAAACTGCCGTACAAATGGCGTCTTGTTCGGGCTCATTCGACGCCGTTAAAATGCATTCTCGAAGTTGATTGACATCTTGAATATTTTGTCTTTAAACTTTGCGAACTAAAAGTCCCCATATGAAATAGTCAACTGGATTTAAATCCGGATTATTTGGTGGTCAATCTTTTGGCTCGATAAAATCGGGACAATTGTTCTTGCAAGTATTTAATACTGTAGTGTGAATGGTATGAATTTAGCAATTTTTTTCTACTCTCGTATTGTTAACTTATTTTTTAACAACTATTGTTCAAGTTGAATTTGTAAAGAGACTACTCATCCCATTTAAATAAAGTACCTCCCATTTTAAGGACAGTATAAAGGATATGATTTCTGTTTCATTTACTTATCCTTGAAATTGTTGTGTGTATATATATATATATATATATATAGGGTGTTTCATAACATGTGGGACGCACTTTCAGGATGGATTCAGGACCTGAAAACAATGAAAAAAGTTTACATAAACATATGCCCGAAATCGCTTTGTTTCCGAGTTACAGCCGGTTATGTGTTCCAGCAAGTATCCGACTAACCTTTAAAGGAAGTGCTCAAAATGACCGCCTTGCGCTTGAATACACGCCTGAACACGCCTCCTCAGAGACTGCCTGAGGAGTCCTCCGTTCAAACATTCCAGGTATTGCTCGGATTTTCTGGCATCCTTGTTCTACACGTTGGTGAAGTATTTCAACGTTGTCAATGGGTGTCACGTAAATGATGGATTTCAGATGACCCCACAGATAAAAATCGAGTGGATTCAGGTCCGGGGAGCGAGCAGGCTACGCAATAGGTCCTCCACGGCCAATCCATTTATCAGGGAAATGGTCATCCAAATAGTCTCTGGCTACTCGACTAAAATGAGGCGGAGCGCCGCCATGCATAAACCACATACGACGTCGGACGCCAAGAGGAACTTCATCTAGTAAATAGCTTAAATCATTCCTTAAAAAATTGGAATAGGATTCTCCTGTTAATCTTCCAGGTAAAACAAAAGGACCGATTAAGTTGTCGGCAATAAGTCCTGCCCATACATTGATACTAAATTGTTTTTGATGCCTTGACTGGATGATGGCATGCGGATTCTCTTCAGCCCAAACAAAACAACACGGAGGCTAGAAAAAGAAGATCGCGAGCACACTGTTGAAGGAACCAAGTACAAAAAGCCTCTCGTGGTGGGAAATCAGCTCCAGTAAGGCCTTGTACTCTCTGAATGTGAGATAGGTAAAGCTGTTGTTCCCGTAAAATTCTCCGCACAGTTGTGTATCTTACACCCTCTGCTGCTGCTATCCTTTGGGTGCTGACATCAGGATGTTCCTCCACGCGATTCAGGACCCGCTCCTCCAACTCAACAGTTCTGGCGCTGATTGGTCTACCACCATCTGAAACTCGCTTGTTGAATGATCCTGTATCACCAAGACGCTCGTCTATTCTCTGAAAGGTCTTCGTATCTAACAGACGGCGATTCGGAAACTTTTCCGCATACAGACGTCTTGCTGCGGCCGCATTACACTCGGCAAGTCCATGCATGAGATGCATGTCTGCCATTTCTCTGTTTGAATAAGCCTCCATTCTCACTTTAAATGCACACTATCACTGAATAGCACAAAAACTTTCAAGTTTTTTATTTTTTCACTGGACTGCATTTATTCACGGTAAGAAGTTACGAATACGAACAGTGAAAAACCGCGATGCACCTCTGACTGACTGATGGCTCTACACTCAACGATATTGAAACATGTCATGGAGTGTACGAAACATTGCAATCGGCAAGGCCATACATGAGATAAGTCTCGTACACACACACAAACATTGTCGGCAAGCAGTGTTTGTAAACAGTTTGCGGAAAGAATTGCTGGAACACAAAACGGGCTGCAACTCGGAAACAAAGTGATTTCGGGTAGATGTTTATATAAACGTTTTTAATTGTTTGCAGGTACTGAATCCATCCTGAAAGTGCGTAGGAGGTACCAATGGCAACGGGTGCCAGGGAAAATTTTCTACACACTCAAATAGTGTGCAAAATTTGGTCTAACCTTTTCTTGAAGTGATCCACAGAGGAACTGTTCACAACTTCTGAAGGTAGCCTGTTCCACGTGTCACATATCTTATACGTAAAGTAATTCCCACACACACTAGTCCTAAACCGTTTCAAATCCAACTTTCAACCATTGTTGCGAGTTGGGTTATCATTTAAACTAAACATGCTTCTAAAATCGACATCGTTGAATCCGCGTAAGAGCTTGAAAACCTCGATCAGTTGACCGTGCAGCCTCCGAGTTTCCACCGAAAACAAGTTCAGGCGTGTAACCGTCGATTGTAGCCCATATGCTTAACGGAAGGGACTAACTTTGTGGCCCTCGCCTGCACTCGCTCCAGCCTCAATATCTTTCCTGAGGGTGGGCGACCAGAACTGCACAGCATACTCCAGGTGCGGCCGAACCAGGGAATTGTACAGAGAGAGCACAATCTCCTTGTTCCGAAACTGAAATTGCCTCCTGATATAACCCAACAGCTTCTGGGCTTTCTTTTCCACCTCTACACACTGTTTGGTAAACTTAAGGTCGCTGCTAATTAGCACACCCAAGTCCTTTTCCAAATCAGTTGCCTCGATATTACTCCCCAACATCGAGTAGTCCGACTTGGGATTGGCGTAGCCAATGTGCATCACCTTGCATTTACCCAAGTTAAACGGCATTTGTCTATATCATTTATGTAAATGATAAACAACAGTGGCCCCAAAACGGAACCCTGAGGAACCCCACTAGTGACAGAGGCCCAACCCGAACTAGCCCCTTTAATTACAACCCTCTGCCGCCTATTCTTCAGCCAATTTTCAATCCACCTACCTACTTCCCCACCGATACCCAGCGCGCACACATTCGCCATGAGCCGGCAGTGAGGTACCTTATCAAAGGCTTTCTGAAAGTCGAGATAAAGTATATCTATCGCCCTACTCTTATCATACTCATTCAACATGACGTGGAAAAACTCGAGCAAGTTGGTGAGACACGACCTATGCCGTCTAAACCCATGTTGGGAGTCCCCAAGCAGCTTGTAGGAATCCAAATGGTCAACGATCCTATCCGCTATTATCCCCTCTAATAATTTACCTACAACTGAAGTGAGACTAATGGGACGATAGTTCCCTGGACTTTCGTGATCCCCTTTCTTAAAGATTGGGGTGACGTTGGTTTCCCTCCAGTCACCAGGCACCTGGCCCGTCTCCAACGATTTGTTGAAGACTGTAGCCAGGTAGGGAGCCACCTGGTCGCGCACCTCCCCGAACGCTCTGGGGAGAAACTGATCTGGCCCAGGAGCCTTAAACGCGCTTTTTGTCTATTCTATCGGCAACGACTGTCGCGGTACATCGAACACTATCCAGGCCAGCACCTTCGTGCCTGATGCCTGGCTCGGGCATGATGTGGGTGTCCTCCCTGGTGAACACTCCCGCAAAGTACTCATTAAGCACAGTGGCGATGTCCGCGTCGGAGGTCCGCAGAACGCCGCTTCGGTCCTTTAACGGAACTATCATGCTTCTAATGGGCTTTCTACTATTAACATAACTGAAGAACTCCTTAGGGTTCCCCTTGCAGAGGCTTGCCACCCGTAGTTCTTCGTTATGTTTCGCTAGCTTAACCTTCGCCTTCACTTCCCCACACAGGCGGACATACGCTTCAGTGTTTTCATGGGAACGATTGGCCTTCGCCTCCCTATACGCTACTTTCCTATTTCGGATAGCCGAAGCGATGTCACGATTGAACCACTTAGGCTGCGTTGGAGCTGGGGTGACCGGTTTTGAGGGTATGGCAGCAGACTGCAGCACCATAAACTCGTCCCGGAATGCACTCCACGCTCCCTCAACATCGCCGCCGACCCCTAACCCCATCTCACCTACTCTATCCCGGAGGCTAACAAAGTCCGCCCGCCGTAGATCGAGCTTACTGCCTCTCGAGTTACTACGCTTCACCCGAGGGACGCACACACGGAACCTAATCAGACCGTGATCACTCCCGTCCAACGATTCGTCAACGGTGAGGCCAGTGACGAGGTTGTCTTCGGTCGTGAATACTAAGTCTTGAACGCTTTCGCCTCGTATCGGCTCATTGACCCACTGAGTGAGGATGTTCTCATCAGCAAAGTCAACTAGCCTCCTCCCTTCAGCATCAGCAGTCCTGTCTTCCCACTTTATGCCGCGACAGTTGAAGTCAAACTACACACACCCTATCCCCTAGCAGGCTACGGAGTTCGGTGTACAGGGCTGTATCCTCCTCGAGGAGGAGATGCGGAGGTCTGTACACCAAGATTAATCTATAGTTCGTCCCTCCCACGTTCAGATCGACGCCAAGCAGCTCCCGTTCCGACCGAAACTGGCAGTCAACCGGACTCAACGTGTCCCTGACGTATATTAGTACCCCTCCCCCCTCCCCACGGGTGCGGACTTTGCAAAACATTCTATACCCGGGAATTTCGAACTCCCCAACGTAGTCCCTACGATCAGTATGAATCCAGGACTCGGTTATAGCAACGATATCCTGGTATTCTGATGCTAAGAGCGCCCGTAGCTCGCAAAAGTTATTCCTAATCGACCTAGCATTCAAAAGCATTGCACGGAGGGAGCCTTCCCTATTCTGACCGCTCCCTAGCACGACCCGTTTCCCGAACAGCCAGGGTTGTCGGGAGTTGAAGAACCCCTCACCAACGAGGGAGCAACTTCCGCAGGAGCCTGAGCCCCTTCCAACGTGGAAGGAGGGTCACCCACCTGTACCTGGACGCACCCTTCAGTTGAAGGTACGTCCGCCAGCGGCTCAACATCATCTCTCCCCGGTGGGGGCCTGTCATCTCTCCCGGGGCTCGACCTCACCATTCTGTATAGGTGCCGGTCGAGCAGCGCGCCTAGCACACCTTTACCCTTCTCATTGAGGTGTACACTATCCCTCTGGTAAAGGTCCCACCTACCCGAAAATGCGTCGAACGGGTCAATAAACCTCACGCCCAGCGGGACGCACAAGTCTTGCACCCTCTCGTTGATGCCAATGACCTTACTGAGCGCGTGGTCACTGGCATTCATCCGCGGTAAAATACCCATCAACATTCCCCTGTCTGTCTTCAGTTTTAGTTCATCCGCAAGAGACATGATCTCGGTGATGATCCCTTCTGTAAGACCTACCCTACCGCCTTTGAGGAACAGGTCGTTGCCACCACCGTGGACAACGATCGCAGTCCTCCGACTAGCCATGCGCACCTTCTCTACCTCCTTCATTAAGTGCGCCGTTCCCCGTCCAGGTAAGCACCTTACCTTCCTCCCGTCCCGGTTTGCAGAAGCAAAGTACTTCTCCTGGGCCCTGATCTGCGAGTCCCCAATCAAAACGGTCTTCCTCCTTCGAGCACAGGAGACTAAAGCGGTTGGAGGTCCTGACGGGGGCAACTGGGGTCTCATGCTTCGGCTTCGCAGCCTTCTTGCCCGAGAGAGAGAGAGAGAGTTACAAGGACAAGAGGAAGCCTCAAAGACCTTCCGGTCCACTCTGGGAGGTTCCTGTTATTAAACAAGTTTATTTTTCTTTCAACTATCCTAGCAGTAGTAGAAAACTGCCAGAGGCAGGTACGGAAAAAGGTTGAAGAAAATACCTTAACCCTGGAAAAGTAGCCAAGGAAATTTTACAGGAAAGTGGAGAATATATAAATAACTATATTTAGCATGCTCACAGAAACACCGTGCAAGCGAACTCCTGCAAAGTTATGTTATGTTTTAATCTTAAACTATGAGAGTATTCAGTACTTTGTCTAGCCTATTTTTAAACACATTTACACTTTGACTGGAAACAACCTCTGAGGGAAGTTGGTTCCAGATATTAACTATTTTATAGGAAAAGAAATTTCCGCAGACGGAGGTCCTAAATGTCTTTAGTTCCAGTTTAAACCCATTATTTCTTGTCGGATTGGCATTAAGTGAGAATAAGTTTCTGTAATCTACCCTGTCTATTCCTTTGAGCATCTTGAAGACTTGAATAAGCTGACCCCGCAACCTCCTCGTCTCTAAGGTAAACAGATTTAGGCGCTCCAATCTCCGTTGGTAACTTTGCATTCTCATTGAAGGGATCAATTTTGTCGCCCTTGCTTGTACTCTTTCTAACCTTTCTATTTCCTTCCTGAGGGATGGAGACCAAAACTGCGCACAGTATTCCAGTTGAGGTCTGATTAGAGAATTATAAAGAGACATTACAGTCTCCTTGTTCCGAAACTGGAACTGTCTTTTCATATAACCTAATAATTTTAAGGCCCTCTTTTCGACTTCTGCACAGTGCTTCGACGGTTTCAGATCGTTGCTGATATAGACTCCTAAGTCTTTCTCTAGATCGGTCTCAGTCAAGTTCCTTCCCAAGAGAGAGTAATCGGTCTTCGGGTTTTTATAACCTATGTGCATTACCTTACATTTGTCCAAATTGAATGGCATCTGCCAAGTAGCAGACCATTCGCCCAACCTGTCAAGATCGTTCTGAAGTGTTCTTACGCCCTCCTCAGTACCTACACTACTTCCTAATTTCGTATCGTCTGCAAATTTGGAGATTGCACTTAGAAGCCCGACGTCTATATCGTTAATATAGATGATAAAAAGTAAAGGACCCAGAACGGAACCCTGTGGGACACCACTGGTGACGGGCGCCCACTCCGAAGCCACTCCATTTATTACCACTCTGCTTTCTATCTTTTAACCAATCCTCAATCCAGTTGGAAACGAGCCCGGTGATTCCTAGTCCTTTGACTTTAGCCATCAATCTCGCGTGAGGGACTTTGTCAAAGGCTTTTTGAAAGTCGAGATACACTATATCTATTGCCCTATTTGCATCGTACAGTGTATGCATATTATGGAAAAACTCTAACAGGTTTGTGAGACATGATCTATGTCGCCTAAATCCATGTTGAGAATAAAAAATCAGATTGTTAGATTCAAGGTGATACACAATACGTTTTGTAATGATGGATTCCAACAGTTTGCCGACAACTGATGTTAAACTGATCGGGCGGTAATTACAAGGATTTTCCCTATCACCCTTTTTAAAGATTGGTGTTACATAATTTGCTAACTTCCGGTCGGTTGGAACTTTCCCTAACTCGATTGATTGTTTGAATATGGTTACTAAGTCGTCAACAACATTGTGGCTAACCCCTTTTAATACCCTTGGAAGAAATAAGTCGGGGCCAGGTGATTTGTATTTGTTCATCTTATCAATTAATTGCTGTACCTCATTTCTCGTAAAACTTATGGTCTCTACGGGATGGTCACCGTCATATGTAATCCGAGGACTTGGCACTTCTATTGTGTCTTCCTCCGTGAAGACTGTAACGAAGAACTCGTTTAATATATTAGCTATATCTTTATCACCGAATTTCAGTACGCCATTTCTATCTTTTAAGGGGCCCACAGAATTTTCAATTGGCTTTCTGCTATTAACATGGTCAAAAAATTCTTTAGGGTTAACTTTACAGAGTGAGGCAACTCTAGCTTCTTCATCACGTTTAGCTGATCTAATTAAGGACTTAACCCTCCTACGTAGGTTTATATAGTTTTCTGAATTAAAATGCGACTTAAGTAGTTTGTAGGCTCTATTTCTTCCCGTAATAGCACTGCTAATTTCGTTGTTAAACCATTTCGGTGACTTTGTTGACAAGGAAACCATTTTAGTGGGTATAAAAGTGTTCTGTAATATTCTAAATTGATCCCTATATGAGCTCCAGGTGACATTGACATCCTCACTTATTAGAACTTCAAGTGTGTCTAAACTACTTCGGAAGCTTTCAAAATTTGCTCTCTCCTCTCTCTCTCTCTCTCTCTCTCTCTCTCTCTCTCTCTTCTCTCTCTCTCTCTCTCTCGAGAGAGAGAGAGAGAGAGAGAGAGAGAGAGAGAGAGAGAGAGAGAGAGAGAGAGGGGGGAAAAAATTGTATTATTCCGTATATTTAAAATCATTTTGAACCAACAGTTAAATTGACGTCGTAGGAATTGAAAGAGTTTCTTTTACGTTTGTCCGAATCTGCATTGTCCCTCTTCAGCAGAATGATCTTTGTCGTTTTACACCTTTGCAGACCTAAACAAACGCCAATTCGCGAGCTTATTTCTGTGTTTATTTTTCCATTATCGCGTCTCTTACAGTAATTCACGGTGTAAATAAGGTTTACTCAGTGTTGATTCAGTGGAAATTCCTCGAGGCTCCGATTTGTTGGACTTCTCCAAGCGTTATGAATCGGTCCGGTGGAGATGTCGTCAAGATCGCGACAACGGTTGTGGTGAATGGGTGGTGGCTGTGTGTATGGCGATCATTGTTCTCGTGGATGACGACGAGTGTGAGAGGTTTGTCTTAAAGGCCGTCACTTTTTTAGATTCGATTCCCCGCTCCGAATGGTTCACTCTCCCTTTATGCTCGCGAGTAGGGTATTAGGGGAGGGAATTTAAGAATTGTGTTTACCTTAGACCTTTTTCTCGCTGACCGTTTCCTCGTTCTTTTCTCTCCCCTCTCCTTCCCTTCTAGCTTGGCCCCCGCTCCGCCCCCTTTTCGAGAATTGACCACGCCCCCCTTTAGTAGTGTCCCTCCCCACCTCTCCGAGTTCTCTATGGCACTCTGGCCCCATTTTAAGTCTACGTTTGAGAGGAAGGGTACTCTCCTTTGTGCCTCTCGAAACGTTTTTGCTTTCTGATTAATGAACCATTAAAATGGAAAAGGGAAGAGAGAGAGAGGGAGGGAGGGAGGGAGAAGAGAGAGTGAAAAAGAAGAGGGGAAAATGTGTGAATAGCGACAGGAAAAGGAGCGATAAAAAAAAAAGTCTTCGAAAACAACGTATAGAAAATTCTTTGGACGATGAAATAAAAAGAAAGAAAATCAAATAATTGCGGCGGGATCACCAAAAACCTAATATACAGGGTCTCTCAGAAGTCGCGCACCATAGGCTTTATTCAGATTTATGAGGTTTACGAGTCGAAATGGTTTATAAGTGATGTGTAATTACAATATATGTTCGATAATATTCGATTAATAAAATTAATAGTATGTACAGTTAAGCAAAGCTTTTTGATTAACTCTACATACTATTAATTTTATTATTCGAACATTATCGAACATATATTGTAATTAAACATCACTTATAAACCATTTCGACTCATAAACCTCGTAAATCTGAATAAAGCCTATGAGGCTATGGTGCACGACTTTTGAGACACCCCATATATATACAGGGTGTACATAAAGTCAGGATCTATTTTTGTGAAGCACTTGGAAATTATATGGAATTCAATCATAAAATGATAAAGTGGTAACATTTATTAAATAATTAAGAGTAGGATTCGACGTGACGCCCATCAGTATCCCTGCACAGCTCAAATCGTTCCGCAGCATTTCTAAACACATTCTGGAGCATTTGCGGGGTTATGTTATCTGCAGCAGTTCGTATACGTGTACGTAAGTTTTCAAGACTCGTAATCTTCGTCTGATAGACGTGCGACTCGATAAAGCCCCATGCAAAGAAATCTAAAGGGGTTAAATCTGGTCATCTCGCTGGCCAAGGTCTGTTGCTTCCGCGTCCGATCCAGCGATTTGGAAAACGTCCATTTAGATAATCTTGAACAATTTTGGCATAGTGACAAGGAGCACCATCATGTTGATAGACGACGGTGCTAACAATCCTATCCCCGTCGTCTATCAACATGATGGTGCTCCTTGTCACTATGCCAAAATTGTTCAGGATTATCTAAATGGACGTTTTCCAAATCGTTGGATCGGACGCGGAAGCAACAGACCTTGGCCAGCGAGATCACCAGATTTAACCCCTTTAGATTTCTTTGCATGGGGCTTTATCGAGTCGCAGGTCTATCAGACGAAGATTACGAGTCTTGAAAACTTACGTACACGTATACGAACTGCTGCAGATAACATAACCCCGCAAATGCTCCAGAATGTGTTTAGAAATGCTGCGGAACGATTTGAGCTGTTCAGGGATACTGATGGGCGTCACGTCGAATCCTACTCTTAATTATTTAATAAATGTTACCACTTTATCATTTTATGATTGAATTCCATATAATTTCCAAGTGCTTCACAAAAATAGATCCTGACTTTATGTACACCCGGTATATATATATATATATATATATTGTAGGAAAAGTCAGTTTTACTTTGTGCTGGTAGAAGCCACAGGGAGGCATGTCAGTTATTCCATGAACGACAGCCTGATTCACTGACGGCGCAATGACGTATCACATGGTGTCGTTCCCAAAATAACTAACACGCTTCCCTCTCGTTTCCACTAGCAGCATGGAGCAAAATTATTTTCCCCTTCTCTTGATCAGTATAGTATAGTACCAGTATGGGAAATTTAAATTAAAAAAATATATCACGCAAAATATCCATGAGAATGGAATTTCGACACACACACACACTCTCTCTCTCTCTCTCTCTCTGTATATATATATATATATATATATATATATATATATATATATATATATATATATATATATAGAGGCCCTATACAAGGTGATTCAAAGTCTGGATGGAAACAGGAACTATGCTTTTCAATGCAAATATACATATATATTTGCATTGAAAAGCATAGTTCCTGTGTTTTCAGACTTTTGACTCACCAGAGAGAGAGAGAGAGGAGAGAGAGAGAGAGAGAGAGAGAGAGAGAGAGAGAGAGAGAGAGAGAGAGAGAGAGAATTCTAACAAAAGCAAAACAAAAATTTCAAATGTTTGAAAGAGAGAATTTGTTTAAACAAAATCTGCATTCACTGAATTTCAAACGGAATTATTTACCGATGCGGCAAGATATTTATCTTCGTATTTTGAGCATCAAATGAAAAGCGAGTTAATAGATACGGGTTTTGTTTTCGTTATTATTATTATTATTATTATTATTATTATTATTATTATTTCTGTTTTTTCTCGTTGTTTTATGAAGGAATATTTACAGTGTATATATATATATATATATGCAAACTTTTTCGTCTTTGTCTCTCATCTGGTAGTTTTCCTTCCTGCTGGAAGTTCGCTTTCATCCAGCCTGTCCCAAAGAAGGGTGACTGCTCTCAACCCTCCAACTGTCGTCCAGTTGCTTTGATTTCTTACTTTTCCAAAGTTTTTGAATCTATCTTTAATAGGAATATTCTTAAACACTTCTCGCAATCTTCTTTCAGATCGTCAGTATGGGTTCCGCAAGGGGCGCTCTACTGGTGATCATCTTGCATATCTCTCTGACTCTTGGTCATCCTCCTTTCGAGATTTCGGTGAAACTTTTGCTATTGCGCTATACATATCGAAAGCTTTTGGTAGAATTTGACACATATCTTTAATTTCGAAACTGCCCTCCTTCGATATCTATCCTTCTGTCTGTGCCTTCATCTCTAATTTACTTTCTTGTAGATGACCGCTGTTTTTCTCCTAAAGCTATCAACAGTGGTGTTCCTCAGCGTTCTGTCCTTCCACCCACTCTTTTCCTTTTATTTATTACTGATCTTTTAATTCACACTTCCTCTCCTATTCACTCCTATGCCGATGATTCCACTCTTCACTTCTTCACCCGCTTCACAAAGCTTCCCTCTCAACAGTCACTCCATGATTCGCGTAGGACGGCTATGGAACACCTGACCTCTGCTCTTTCTGCTATATCTGATTGGGGCAGAGTAAACCTTGTGGCTTTCAATCCCTCAAAAACTCAGTTCCTCCATATGTCTACTCGTCACAATCTTTCACACGATATCTTCTTACCTTCAACAACACAACAGAATCCTTCCTCTTCTTTTAACATTCTTGGCTTTTCCTTTTCTCCTGATCTTTCCTGGAAAGGTCACATATACTGTACTCTCTTTCCAAAACAGTTTCAAAGATGTTAGGTGTCCTGTACCACCTCCGCAGGTTCTTCACCCCCTCTCAGTTGCTGTCTCTGTACATGGGTATTGTCCGCCCTGTATGGGGTACCCTTCTCGTGTGTGGAGTGGCTCAACCTACACAGCTCTACTTGACCGGGTGGAATCAAAGGCTTTTCGTTTCAGTAATTCCCCGCCTCTTACTGACTGTTTTAAATCCCTCTCTCTTCGCCGCAATGTTGCCTCACTCTCTCTTTACTATCGCTATTATAACGGATATTGCTCTTCTGAACTCTCTAACTGTATGCCTTCTCCTTTAAGGACAACACGCAGCACCATACTTTCTACACTTTCTCATTCTTTTTCTGTCCAACTCTTTAACGCAATGGTTAATCGGTATTTTCAATGTTTCATCTACTCAACCGGTGAACTCTGGAACAATCTTCCTCACTCCATCTTTCCTCCTGTCTATGACCTCCAATCTTTAAAATGCAGTGTCTAGGCATCTCCAAAACCCTGTACCTGATATCTTCTCTTATTTGGGGACGCTTTTGCGGGCATTCGCCTTTGCCCTGCCTTCCTGCATAAAAAGAAACACACACACACACACACACACACACACACGGTGGCGCAAAAGTGAGGAGTCAAAGGAGCTAGTGAGAATGGATCTTTTCCGTTGTATGGCCGCCACTATTATTGTCACTATTAAAAAAGTAATTTTTATTTAAATTACTTTTTTAGTTAAAAAAAAATTAAAAAATTAAAATTTATAATTTATGCAATGATAACCCTTAGACTCCTGACTTTTGCGCCACTATATATAATATATAATAATAATAATAATAATAATAATAATAGAGCCAAATGATTTTTGCAATGGAAACCTTAGTCGAATAAGGAACAAGACTCGTCCGTATGCAAACATTTATTATTCAATGCTTTCGACATATTCTAATGTCATCTTCAGTGCCAAAAAGAGAGATACATACAATTAAAAACCAAATATGATTTTGAAACATTTTAGCACTTTAGATGACATCAGAATAAGTCGAAAGTTCTGTTTATTAAATGTTTGCATACCAAACTGTCTTCTTGTTCCTTATATACATATATACACATACACTATTTAAAAGTCTTATTCTGTCCAAGTTTTTTGACATTGAAGCCAATACCTTGAAAGGATTGGAATAGCTTTGCTTTAGGTATATATTGTGGTTAATCTATAGTTGACAGTAGACTATCGTCTAGACTAGACATTCCATTATCATTGTTGACAACTTTTTGTTTATTAACGTTCTGCAGTGAATATTCAGGTGTTATAGTTATTTTCTAATGTTGGTAACATCTCGATATGATGTCTTTTCAATTTACGATGGTTCCGCTATTATCCTTAGGTATGTGTACCGTCTCTGTTCTGTTTTAGGTCATTTCAGCACACCGCCCATTTTCTGTTTTGGCTATTCTAAGAGAGAAAATGTCGGGCGATCCATTGCAACACGAAAAGAACATTGAATTATCCTGTTGATATTAAACATATTTGCTTTGTATTTGTAAACAGGGTATGTATAACCTAATGGAAACTGCAACAAATGTGAATAGTATATTCAAGGCTGCGTTTCAAAGAACGCTGCAGCAGTTCAGGAAAAATAGTACAGTCTGATCTGTGGTGCCATAGAGAGTAACTGAAAGGCAGAATCTCATTTTTCAGAGACTGTTAACGGTTCCACTGTTCGGAGAGGACTGAATGATCGTGGATTAAATTTAGGGAAAAGTTGTTATCAGAAAACTTAGTTGTTCAAATGGAGAAAGAAAGGATTCACTCCGTGAAGGAACACCAAAAATGGCATGCATAGTGAGTGGAAAAAGGCTGTGGAAGAATGAAACCAAATTTGAACTCTGAAAATAAGGAGACACGCTATTCAGGATCAGTTGGCAGTCTGAATTCACGCGCGCGCGCACACACACCATAATCAAATCTGTTCTTCGACTTGCCAAAAGTTCCTTCATCAGACAAAAATGTGAAAACTTAATTTTAATTCTTCTCGCTCTTTCTGGTACCTAGCCAAGAACCTCTCCAACAACTTTACTATTTCTTTCCTTTCTCTTTTCTATTCCGACGGCTCGGTTGCCGTCTCTTCTCCCGATAAAGCTGAACTTTTCGCTCAGATTTTCCCTTCCAACTCAACTCGGGACGATTCCGGTGCTGTTCCTCCATCTCCTCCCACCTCTGTGTGAATTATGGCTGAAATTAGAATATCTTCCAAAGATGGTTTTTTTTTTGTCCTATCTGGGCTCAACTCTAGGAAGGCGTACGGTCCTGATGGTATCCTTCGTGTTGTTCTCAGCACTGTGCTTCTGTGCTGACACCCTACGTAAGCAAACTCTCGTCTCTGTCTTTCATCTGGTACTTTTCCTTCATACTGGAACTTCGCTTTCATTCAGCATGTCCCAAAGAAGGGTGACCACTGTCAACCCTCCAACTATCGTCCAATTGCTTTGATTTCTTGCCTTTCTAAACTTTTTAAATCTGTCCTTAATAGGAAGATTCTTGTACACTTCTCACAATCCTTCAGATCGTCAGTATGGGTTCCGCAAGGGACGCTCTACTGGCAATCTTCTTGTATATCATCATCCTTTCGGGATTTCGGTGAAATCTTTGCTATTGCGCTAGACATATCGGAAGCTTTTGATAGAGTCTGGCACAAATCCTTAATCTTCAAACTGCCCTCTTTAGGTGTCTATCCTCTCTGTCCCTTCATCTCTGATTTCCTTTCCGGCCGATCTATAGCTCCGTTTGTAGATGTCCACTGTTCTTCTCCTAGTGGTGTTCCTCAGGGCTCCGTCCTGTCACCAGACATGGGGTCTATTACTGGGTTTCTATTACTGTTACTTTTGATTTCTTCTATTACTATTACTTTATTTTTCATCTATTACTATTACTTGGTCATCAATTACTATTACTTTTGTATGTCGGGTACTTTACTCATTTGAAAAGGATCTTTGTCTATTTAAATGCAATTAGAAGCAGTGTGTTAACAAATATTTGTTTCAACCAAATCATTACAATTTCAGTGACTGTAGGTCTTGATAAATTTTACTTTATTGAAGGAAAAATTTGCCACAATATTAGTTCACACGCATGTTTATTTTAGTTTAGAGAAGATTTAGTTCATTTTTTCAGCTTTGTTCACACAATATGTCCATTGCCACTGTAATAGAAAAGTAATAGACTATTATCTATTACTTTGCCTTCTATTACTATTACAGCCAAAAAATTATGATCTATTATTATTACTTGAAAAATCCTGTAATAGTCTATTACTATTACCCCATGTCTGCCTGTCACCCACTCTTTTTCCTTTTTTTTTATTAATCTTTTAATTCGCACTTCCTGTCCTATACATTTCTGTGCCGATGATTCTACTTTTTACTTCTCCACCCGCTTCACAAAGCATCCCTCTCAATAGTCACGCCATGCTTCGGGAGAGACGGCTATGACGCACTTGACCTGAGTTTTTTGTTATATCTGACTGGGGCAGAAGAAACTTGGTTTTCAATGTCTTAAAAACTCAGTTCCTTCATTTGTCTACTCGTCACAATCCTCCACACGTCTATCCCCTTCTCTTCAACAATATACAACTCCATCCTTCCTCTTCTCTTAACATTCTAGGCATTTCCTTTTTTCATCTTTCCTGGAAAGATCACATGTACTCTTTCCAAAACAGCTTCCAAGAGGTTAGGTGTGCTATACCACCTCCCCAGGTTCTTCACCCCCTCTCAGTTACTGTCTCTGTACATAGGTGTTGTCCACCCTGTATGGAGTACGCTTCTCATGTGTGAAGTGGCTCAACTCACACAGCTCACTTGACCGGGTGGAATCAAATGCTTTTCGTTTCAGTAATTCCCACCTCTTACTGACTGTTTTCAATCCCTCTCTCTTCGCCGCAATGTTGCCTCACTCTCTCTTTACTACAGTAGTATGATGACATTTGGCCAGAGGAATTTGGGGTGCTTTGAAACTTGCCCCTGGAGGGGCCCCCGTGAAGGCCTTCGCCTCCGTTGCGAGGGGCCCCTTCCTTAAGTTCATAAACCCATTTATAGGGTCTCCGTCCTTCATGAAGGGCATTTGCCCCTTGCGGGGCCCCCTCCTTGGGAAAAAAATAAAAAAAGTAAAAAAATTTAAAAAAGTATTCATCCTCGTCTTCCTTCATGAGACAAAAGCAGACAAAAATGGAGTTTGACACTCAATTTTGAACCTTATACCCTTAAACAATAGAAATGAAAACTTAAAATACCTCAAAGCGTATTATTATAATTTAATACCACATTACCTCTTCGAGTGTAGTTCTATCGCATCGTTTTCGTATGTTATCTAATGCGAACATGGCAAAAAATAAAATAAGGTTAAACATTTTAAATCAAAAACAATTTCTGTTTAATATCTGTATTATGAAAAATAAAATGAAGATTTATTATTTCATTTAAATAAATTAAGTTCTCTCTTTTTTTAAGGGAAACCGACTTATTTTCATCCGATCTGAAACTCAAACACAAACTTTTTATACACATAATACATGCTTAATTATTTATCCACTTTCTTTTAAATATGTATTTTTCTGTTATTTACATCGATATATAAATATCTTCTGGGATGTGAACTAATAATTTTACTGTGTGTGTTAAAAGAAATTTCTCTTTAAGCGCTAAGGCAACATAATTTAAAAATTTAATGATCTGCTACTTGTATGCACTGTAATATTATTATTATTGCAACCAATTATTGGCAATAAATTACACGGGTAACATTCATCATGAACAGCAAATATTATCATAGCTATATATATATATATATATATATATATATCATGCATGAAAATACATTTTCAATAACAGCCTAGTCATGCATATTCGGATAGATTCAAATACTGAATCATCAATTCCGTTTCTAAACATCCACTTAAACATTATTATCATTATCATTATTATTATTTATGTGCAAGATTATTCAAATTAAACATTTGATTTCTACAAAACAGCTGGCAACTCAGTTTTTTAACGTAGCACCACGTGTACATTATACTGTTTAATGCTCCTATTTCATTTCCAATAACCCTATTACTTTTATCAACATCATCATACCATTAGCAATATATACACACGCACACACGCAAATATATATATATATATATATATATATATATATAATATATATATATATATATGGGATGAATTTCACAATAAAACACGTGAAATGAATGAATGCTGCAAACCCACAAGGAAAAAGAAAAGCGATTCCAAGACCTTGGAATCGTTTTTCTTTTTCCTTGTGGGTTGCAGCAATATATATATATATATATATATATATATATATATATATATATATATATATATATATATATAACCAGAGAAGGAGGTGGTTTGTCCCGAAAAAAACTTTTTAATATTTCCAATTAATGGAAAACGAGTAGTGAGCTTTACAGGGCATAACTCTAGTATTTAACCTCGTAGCAAAGATTGTTAACTAAAAAATAATCCTAAATCCACTATTTTAAATCTATGTATTCTGATATATATATATATATATATATATATATATATATGGGATGAATTTCACAATAAAACACGTGAAATGAATGAATGCTGCAAACCCACAAGGAAAAAAAAAAAAACGATAAGGCCTTTCGTGTATTCAAAGCTACACCTCGTTAGATATTAGGGTAAAACAGCATAAATATGCTTGTAGAACAGCTAGTACTTCCAATGCTTTATTTAACCATATATATAGATGTAACCATTGCATCAAGTGGGATAGTTCTAAAGCGCTTGTTAAAAACAGAGATATAATAGAACGAAATATTCTAGAATGTGCATTTATTCATTTTAAAAACAATTTCAATAACAGCTCGGGGATTTATAAAATTGACGATATCATGTTAAAATTTCTTTTCCTCTCATTAACCCTTGTTAAGTATGTGCTAATTGTTTTGTTTTTCCTGTACGTTGTATATATATATATGGGCTTCTCGCCTTTTTAACTTCATTCCCTGACGAGGTGTAGCTTTGAATACACGAAAGGCCTTATCGTTTCTTTTTCCTTGTGGGTTTGCAGCATATATATATATATATATATATATATATATTTATACATATATATATGAAGGGCGACAGGAGAAGACGCGAGGGGGCGAGAGGAAGGGCGACAAGCTTCACCTTCGCGAAATGAGGAATCATCGCGCGGAACCTTTGTAAGATTGTAAGGTAAGGTACAGGGTGATTCAGCAAAGAGTACATTAAATTGGAGGATGAAATCCTTGGATAATTCTAAACCACAATGTCTCTATGGTAAAATGTCAGATTCTGCATAGTTTCCATGTTACAATACATTTAAGATGTATTAATGAGAGTGAATATGAAGTGAAACCCCCGTAGGTTTTTGTAATCATTTATGCACAGATCTCTACAGTGTGACCCCTCTTTGTTGCAACCTAAAGGAAATGTTCAAAGTTGCCCCCTTCTGCCTCAATGCAAGCCTGTACACGTCGTACCATTGAATGTCTGACGCGTTCCAGAATGCCTGGACTATGTTTAATTTGCTCGCACCTGTCACGAACACGTGGCCATAATTCCTCTTGTTTGAACCTCTGTATCATACACCAACGTCTTTAAATAGCCCCACAGGTAGAAATCGAAAGGGTTAAGATCTGGGGAGGGGGGGGGCAGGGAACGGGGCTACTAGGGTGTCTCTTATTGGGTAGTCAAAAATTGAAATGTTGAATTATTTTATCTGCGCCCCCTAAAATAGTTTCATTTAGCATAAAAACTAAAACTTGAAAGTTTGACACAAATTGGCTCATATTTAGGGGTCGCCCCCTGCTTATAAAAATGGTGACCATGGCATAATAGCTCCTGACATATGATTATGCCCATTATACACATAATTCCTTCCTTCTTTTTTTAGTTTGATTCGTTTTTATAAGTATAGGCCTTCTTATTTATCATTGATCCTTTTCTAACCTATCCTTGATGTTGTTATAATCCATCCTTTGGTCCTCAATCCTTCTTTATCCCAATCCTTTTTCTCCTATCCAAAATCCTTCCTGGCTCTTTTTTTATATACAATCAGCAATGAAGCATTGCTACAAAAAAAAACCATTAGTTTATTATATAGAGATAAATTCAAAATACCAGTGCTATTTACATACTTTAATTACTTTAATTAGCATTATTTCTTTATACAACATTTATTTAATATACAATGATTATACAATATGGTGTATTTTAAGGTGCGACCTCATTGATGGTTATTTTTTGAGAAGAACAGTTTTTGATGGAACTGGGTGACTCTGGCGGTGTTTTGCAACAATTTGGAGCAGGCACTGGAGCTGCTCTTCCCCCACTGTCAATTTCTTATTCAGCTCTTGAACTAAAGCTACTGCACGTTCTGCCCGGTCATTTACAACAGATAGAGCTGCAACAATAGCTCTGGCCCTTAAATATCCACAGTTGGATGTCCAAGTGCTGGGTGCCTTGTTCAGAAATCCTTCTGGCAAATTCAGCTTAGTAAAGAATTCTCTAGTATTTCTTGGGTGGTCTATCAGTGGACTCATCTTCTAATGCCTTTACCATGCGTTTCTTTACATCTGTAGTAATTCGCTCATCAAAGAAAGCAAGACCAACTGCTTCTTCAGACAGGTACCATTAGTGGTTAGAGAGCTTTTTTTTAGTTGCATCAGAAATCTTTTTGTTAGGATAATTAATCAATGACCTCATAAGGAGCCAGTCATTAAATGGGGTTTCAATAGGGAGTGAGGATGTTGTCCAAGCCTTCATATAGATGAGAACAGAAAAAAGGGAAAGATCTCGAATTCCTCGTTCTTCAGTCTTAGTCATCTTGAACTGGTTTCGAAAAAGCCACATCTTGATAGAATAGAGCGCTTTGGACATCCAGCGAGCTCGATGCATGGCACCTGGTGCACGAAACTTGATGCCTTTATTGGGGACACCTCCAAGAAAGATGATGGACAGATCCAAAAGTTCTTGATAGTCATCCCGTAGCATAGGTGCCTGGGATCTAGCAAACTGAATTAGTTCAGTTTTAGACTGGATAATTGCTTCTTTAGTAATCGTGTCTGTCTCACCTGTTTGGAACTGGCTTTGATCAACAGAAGTCCAATTGTCACGAAAACGCTTAAAGATCAATATCTCTGGACCAGTTGATGTAGATCCCAATGTTGCTTCAAATGCAGCTCCCAACAATAAATCTAAAACATGGTGTCTACAAGGCAAGTACAAAACATCATGTCCCAATTTTGCTTCGATGAGAGCACAGGCTCCACTATATTGACCCGTGTTTGAAGCTGTTGTATCGAAACAAATATTCATTTAATTGAATTCATCATAAATATGATGATTAATTAATTAAAAACATATGTTTAGTATACTTGACAACTGCTAGTAATTTCAGATATTAATTCCATAAATAATAGCTATATTTTATGAACTTTAATAAGCGGGGGCGACCTCTAAAAATTGTTCAATCCAAAAAACACTTTATATGTGATGTTTTTTCAACCAATGGAACTGGTTGAGGGAGCGCAACCTAAAAAAATCAACACTTCGAAAATAAGAGACACCCTAGGGGCTACCATATCCACCTGTTGGGATAAACAGTATCCAGATATTCCCTTGATGCTCGGGCAAAATGTTCTCTTCTGGAACGCGTCAGACATTCAATGGTACGACGTGTACAGGCTGCATTGAGGCAGAAGGGGGCAACTTTGAACATTTCCTTTAGGTTGTAACAAAGAGGGATCACACTGTAGAGACCTGTGAATAATTGATTACAAAAACCTACGGGGGTTTCACTTCATATTCACTCTCATTAATACAACATCTTAAATGTATTGTAACATGGAAACTATGCAGAATCTGACATTTTACCATAGAGACATTGTGGTTTAGAATTATCCAAGGATTTCATCCTCAAATTTAATGTACTCTTTCCTGAATCACCCTATATATATATATATATATATATATACACAAACTCAGAATGGTTCCCTGAGAACAATATATGTTAAACACAGACCGTGCATGGCACAAGGAACTCTTCTGCTTTGCAGATAGCTGGTGAGGGAAGCTATATTTATGGGATCTCTTTGCGAGAGACCCGTTGCCCACGTCGGGCTAAAATCATGAAAAAGGGAAAAAAACTATGGTATTTGTCATTTATCATTACTTATTCGGACTATAGTGGATTTAATTTTCCCAGAAGAGTTCCTTGTGCCATGCACGGTCTGTGTTTAACATATATATATATATATATATAATATATATATTATATATATATATATATACACAGTATATATACAGTATATATGAGGGGTCCCGCGTCTTAAGGTACCAAAGCGCCAAAATTAAAATTCGTCAGAAATCGCCTATTCCATGTCATTTCAACGGAATTTTGGGTCGAAAAAACGTGACCATCGCCAATTTTTTTTTTAAATTGGCACACTTATACATCTCGGTGAGAAAAACAGAATGGCACTTGTTTCAACACTAGGTCATATGGTTCCGGAGATATGGCCCTTCGAATTTTGTAAAAAAAAAGGTCAATTTCCATGGTCATACCATATTTCAACATGAAATATCTCAGCTCCTATTGCACTTACAGAGACCATGTAAACACTATTTTAAAGCTTTTAAGCAGATCTACAACTTTGTTTCTATTCATATTTTACCTCTGATAACAAAAAAAGTCGATCTTATTTTTGACCTTTGACCTTGTGTAGGTCATTTGATGTCACAACCGATTTTTTTCTCCTTTCACCCAATTTTGGATACACATGTCTACCTTAGCCTAGAATAAGATTTTTAGTGTTGATTAAGTTAGTATAGACGCTACATCCATTTCAGTGGACCATACCTACCTCCATTTTGACCAAGTACCTTTTTCCACCAAACTTTGGAGCGCTGTTTCTTTGGAACTGTTTGAGCTAGAGTGTTGAGAAAAGCACCATTAGATTTGTCTCACTGAGATCTATAATGTCTGCTATTTTTAAGACAATTTGCCTTTTAATATGTATATTAAAATAACCTATTCCTTTATTTTTACCAATTGAGTTATAAGAACCGATTCTTGTCTAGCGAATGATAGAAGTCAATTACTTTGGCAGTAGTTTCACTATTCGGGCGTTTCCCCAAACGCGGATTAGGAGTTGAAAGCACTCCCTTCTCCCTCACCAAACTCTTTGCTTGCCTAGCCATGTAATCTGAGCACTTAAATTCTTCTCTGATCTTTACTTGTGTCCATCTTTTTGGTAGGATAGTAAGAATTGTCAGTTTTTCACTTCGACTTGTCACTTGATTAAATTTCTCTTTTAGTTGTTGAAGCATCTCCAGTTCTGTATCATCTGAGTCACTGCATGAAATTGGTTATTTAGTTGCAAGTTCAAGCTTTCTTTTCACAACTCCTACTTTCCTCAACTTTCTCTTTGCGTAACCAGCGCTGTCAGAGAGTTTACATGGTTTTATTGGGGTCTCATCAAGTGTGGCCAATGAAGCATTGAATTTACTAAGCTCATACTGCATTTCAACTACATCTCGAACGGTTTCTAGCTCTGATGAGGTGGATGGTGATTTTTCAAGTGGTTCACATTCAGGCATTGGGATGGATGATTTACTAGTATATTTTGACAGGTTGCACAATTTAGGGTGGTCCATAAAATTGAAGTTTTGATTTTTTGTTATTGCCGGGCGGTAACTTGTGAGGATGAATGAGAAAACACCTCTGGCCAATTTTTTCCCAAATCAATCACTTTTTAGGGGTAGCACTACTTCATTTTTGCACTTTTGCACTACCTAGTAGATTTACTTGTATATTATGTTCCAGTTCCAGTAATACATCTTTTCCTTGACAGATTATTGGTGTAGTGTTCATTGGTTGTGTTTAGTGGTTGGATATATGATGACTCAAGTTCGAAGCTCTTGCTTTTATCTCCTTGAAGGAGATAAAGTGAAGGACAAGCTTCTTGGAAGCAAATTACCATCACGTGGAGAAGTATTGTCATGCTTCCTTCATCACCACACTAATCTCAAGAAGGAGTTGAAGGAAAGTGCTCAAGTAGTGTGGGGTCAACTTGAAATATCTTGGAACAAAGCTCGAATCCCGACAAGGGAAAAATACAAAGGAATCCAAAAGATCTTGGACCTTCACCAAGATTGGATCAAAACAAAAAAAAGGACGAATGAGGAGGAGCCAGAAGCAGGTGAGTTGGATGATCAATGATAAATAAAATAGTTTCTCGAGAGTATGACATTATACTGTACAATAGTCAATACATTTATCATATATATATTATATATATATTTATTATTTATATTTAGGTGTACAACGAAGAGGGATTCAAGGAGACACTTCGGAACCTATTTGATATGGCACATACTGATGCCTTGTCTCTAATCAAAAACCCAGAAGACAAGGCCTTCTTGCTGGCCCAGCGAGAGCCTGGAAGACGGGGATACATGGTGGGAGTAGACAGAAAAACAGCAGAAAAAGAAAAACAAGCTGCCCACAGGAAGATGGAGGAGATGCGAAAGAGAAAGGTGAGATTGTTCTTCAAATTCCTACTTTCATTTGATTGCAATGATTAGGTTGTTCGTTAACACTAATTGTCCATTTTCTTCGATTGTATTGCAGGCAGTCAATGAAGGTGCATCAACGTCGGGTACAGCAGTATTGGTGTCCTCAACAGAATCCTCAGTCACTGACGAGTCATCCTCCACCGAAGATGAATGGGCAAAAGGTGGAAAGCGACCTCCAAAACAGGTGAAAAGAGTCAAGAATGTGATAACATCAAATCTAGCTGCTGCCCTAGATCGGACACACACTACGGACAGGATGGCAACCTACATAATACTGTAGCAGAGACTGCATTGAACCTTGGCCACAGCCCAATGAATTTTAACATCACCCGGACCTCCATCAAACGGCAGAGAGAATGACATCGGATCATGATCTGCAGTAGCCTAAAAGCTTCCTTTCAGTCCGGTCCTGCAATCATCCACTGGGATGGAAAACTTATTCCAGACCTCCTCAACACCAGAGACCATGCGCATGTGGATCGGCTGCCTGTGCTCATTTCCTCCTTTTCGGGTCAATCTCAGCTCCTTGGAATCCCCAAAATACCAACTGGATCAGGAGAACACCAAGCCAGCGCAGTTTTTGAATTATTGACTGATTGGGGCCTCGAAGAATCTGTCGTGGGGATGTGTTTCGACACCACTGCCTCCAATGCTGGTCGTTTGAATGGAGCGTGTGTGTTGTTGGAGCAGAAGTTGAAGAAAGACCTCCATTTTGCCTGCCGTCATCACATCATGGAAGTGATGATCGGTGGAGTTTTCACTGCTTGCTATGGCCCAACGAGTGGACCTGATGTTCCATTGTTCAGCAGGTTTCAGAGCAAATGGACCTTCATCGACACAGGAACATACGGCACCGGATGGATGATGAAGAGGTGCATCGACTCTTGGCCCCCATTAGAGATTGGATTCTCCGCTTTGCTGAGGAAAAACATCCTCAAAATCCTTTCGAGATGACTATCAGGAATTCCTCGATCTGTCCATCATTTTCTTGGGAGGGAGCATTGACAACTACACCTTCAAGCGACCTGGCCCCATGCACCAAGCCAGATGGTTATCTAAGGTGATCTATTCATTGAAGATGTGGCTGTTCAGGGACAAATCCCAGCCCTCACTCCACGAGAGCAAAAGTGTCTTAAGGATGTCAGTGTCTTCGCTGTTTCCATCTACCTGCAGGCATGGATGACAGTGCCAATAGCTGCTGCTGCGCCTCGCAGCGACCTCAGTCTTCTGCAGAGTCTTCGGGAATACCATGACCCCAAAATTTCGGAAGTGGCATTAAAAAAACTCAGCGGTCATCTTTGGTATCTTTCGGAGGAGATGGTGGGCCTCGCGATTTTCGATCCTGAGGTGTCTGAAGAGACTAAAACAGCAATGGTGAAGGCGATGGAGGAAGTTGAAGGAAAGCCTGATTGCCAGAAGAGAAGGAAAGGTGTTGCTGAGGGGGCTTCAATCGAGTCACTAGCAACAGCAAACTCAAAAAGACTGCTGTTGTCTCTGGGGTCAGGTGTGGGATACCTGAGGAAGGAGGTGCGGGATTGGGACAGTGATCCTGATTACCAATAGCGAAGAAATCAGTGGCAAACCTCTCTGTCGTGAACGATCATGCAGAGAGGGGGGTTGCTCTCATTAATGAATACAACGGCTGCCACACCAGGAATGAGGAACAACTGCAGTATCTCCTGCAAGTTGTTGCTAACTACAGGAAGCAGTTTCCTCAACCACTGAAGTCAGCCTGGCAACTGGGCGAGAAAACAAAGATCAAATGAGGTGCAGAGGGAATTGTTAGTCAATTCATTTCGGAATTGTTAGTTACCCTAATAGTCATGTACTGTCACCAAGATTAACTTTGCTGTGATTTTCAGATTATACCAAAACTTCAAGTGTCATGTGCTACCCCTACAAATTAACTGATTCAAATAAAACTTTCCCAGAGGTGTTTTCTCATCCATCCTCATAAGTTACAACCCAGCAATAAAAACAAATCACAAAAACAAATTCCACCCCTATAAGAGTGGACCACCCTATTGCACATGCTTTATGATTATTGTTAGTTTCAATTCAGGATTTTGATCAATCAAATTTTTAGTCAATGCACGAATGCCTTTTTTCACTTTTCCTTTGTATTTTTTAAATGGGTCACAACAGAACCTGCCCATATTCTTCTTCTTCCGCAGCTTATTATCCCATCTTTACATGGGGTCCCTGTGTTTGGTTCGTCTTCTCCACTCTCCTCTGTCGTATACCACGTCCTCCTCCAAGTCCTTCTCCCTGATGTCCGCCACCACACAGTCCCTCCATCTCGTCTTCGGTCTTCCTCTTCTTCTCCGTCCCGGCAACTCCATCTCCAGCACTCTGCGCCCCACATACTCCTCTCTTCTCCTGACGTGTCCATACCACCTCAGCCTGGCCTCCTGCACCTTCTTAGATGCTTCCGCCACCTTCACTGTTCCTCTTATATGCTCATTTCTGACCCTATCCCTCCTCGTCACTCCACACATCCATCTCAACATCTTCATTTCAGCCACATCGATTTTCTTTCATTGCTCTTCTTCATTGGCACAGTCTCCATTCCATACAACATTGCCGGCCTCACCACTGTTTTGAATACCTTTCCCTTCAGTTTCACTGGGACCCTCTTATCACAGAGCACCCCTGATACGTCTCTCCAGTTCTTCCACCCCGACTGTATTCTACATTTTATCTCTCTGCTCCCCCCTCTGCATCCACTGTTGACCCCCAAGTATTTAAAATACTCCACCGTCTTAACACGCTCTCCACTCAATGTCACTTCCCCTCCTCAGTCTTGCTGCACATCACATCTCATATATTCGGTCTTCTTTCGGCTAATTCTCATCCCCCTACTTTCCAACGCCTCTCTCCAATTTTCCAACTGCTGCTCCACCTCCTCTTTCGTCTCCCCACTCAACACAACATCGTCTGCATACATCATGCACCACGGCGCCTCCCCTCTAATCCTGTCCGTCAACACATCGAATATCACATTGAAAAGGAAGGGGCTCAAAGCTGATCCTTGGTGCAGACCAACTTCCACCCCAAAGCTCTCTGACACACCCACGCTACTCCTCACCTTAGTTGTTACTCCCCTGTACATCCCCTTGATCAGTTTAACATACTTCTCCGGTACCATCTTTTCCCCTAAGCATCTCCAAACTTCCTGCCGTGGTATCCTATCATATGCCTTCTCCAAGTCAATAAAAACCATGTGCAACGCCTTCTGCCCCTCTCTGTACCTCTCTGCCAACTGTTTCAATGCAAAAACTGCATCGTTCTCCTTCCCGGCATAAATCCAAACTGTTCCACTGACACTTCCGCTTCGTCTCTCAACCTACTCTCCACTATTCACTCCCATATCTTCATTGTATGTGATATTAGCTTGATCCCTCTATAATTCGTGCAATCTTGTACATCTCCCTTCTCTTTGAATATAGGCACTATGATGCTGGTCCGCCACTCATCCGGAATCACCTCCTGGTCAAACAACTTCTGCATTAGATCCCACACCAGATCCACCCCCTCATCTCCCAGTGCCTTCCATGCCTCGGCTGGTATCTCGTCTGGGCCAGTCGCTTTGTTATTTTTCATCCTATTCAGAGCACGACTCACTTCCATCCTCCCCACTTGTTCTGTCATAGCTACATTTGGTAATCCATCCTCATAGAAAGATCTTGGGTTTTCTTTATTTAATAATTCCTCAAAATATTCCTTCCATCTATCCTTTATCTCTTCATCTCTTTGCAGCACCGCCCCCTCCCTTCCCTTAATTTGTTTTACCTGTGTAAAGTCTTTTGTCGCTCTATTTTTGCTCTTAGCCAATCTGTATATCTTCTTTTGTCCTTCACGATCCTCTAAATCCTCATACATCTGCCGATATGCCTCCGCCTTTGCTCTCGCCACTGCTCTCTCTGCCTTTTTCTTTGCTTCTTTATATACCACCTTACACTCTTTACTCCTTGATTCTTCCCATAACTTCTTAGTTTCTCTCTTACTTCGTAGTGCTCTTTGGATCTCATTACTCCACCACCATCCTTCCTTATCTTCCCACACTTTACCTGATGTTTCCCCCAATATGTCTCTACCTGCCGTTCTCATGACATTCGCATTATGTACCCAACAATCCTGTACATTCTGTTCATCAACATGGATTTCACTCAACACTCTCTAAATTCCCGTTTCTTCCCCTCCTCTCTCAGTTTGTACCACCTAATTCTCTTCACTGTTGTTCCTCGGGTCTTTCTTCCTCTTTTCAACATCACATCCATGACTACCAACCGGTGTTGTGGCGTCACATGGTCTCCTGGAATAACTTTGCAGTCCCTCACCTCGGCCAATTGCGCCCTCCTATACAGTATGAAATCAATTTGCGATGTTCTGCCTCCACTCTTGTACGTAATAACATGCTCCTCCCTCTTTCTGAAAAACGTATTTACAATCGCTAGATCAAACGATACAGCCATATCCAACACACACACCGTCCACGTTTGCCTCTCCATAGCCATGACCACCGTGCACTCTGACCACTCCATCGTTATGATCACCAACGTGTCCATTCATATCCCCGCCCAACACCACTCGTTCGTCCTCGGCAATACTCTCCATTTCTTCCTCCAATAACCTCCAGAATGCTTCCTTATCGTCGTCCGGACATCCACTTTGGGGTTCGTATGCACTGTTTATATTGAGTACATGCTCCCCATAATTCATTCTCAAAGTCACTAGTCTATCTCCTCTTCGCTTTACTTCCACTATGCTATCCTTCAATTCCTTCGCCAATACAATACCCACACCATTCCTTCCCTCAACCGACGCCCCACTGTAGAACAATTTATATCCCTCACTGAGTTCTCTTGCTTTGTTCCCCTTCCAGCGTGTTTCTTGTACACACAACACTCCAACTCTCCTCTTCTTCATCAACTCCACAATCTCTCTTCCTCTGCCAGTCATGCTTCCAACATTCAGCGTCGCAATTCTCAGGTCCACCCGAGCTCGCTTCGTTAGCCGCACCCGCTCTTGGTGCGGTAGCCCTCGCCTCACCACAGAGGTCGGGCGAGGTCTCTGTACGTCGCCTACGGGGTACGCACTAGCCGTCATCGCATTTTCGTGTCGAAGACTCACCATTGTGGTTTTGGCTGGGTTTTTATGGCCGGATGCCTTTCCTGACGCCAACCCTCCCCATTTATCCGGACTTGGGACCGGCCGAGAACGAGGCTGGCTCGCCTTACCCTCGGGTTGGGTCTTAGGATTGTACGTTATTATTGTAAATTTCTTTTCAAGGTTTCTTATTATTCATACAAAAAAGATATGCCTTACTTCAGAACACATTTTTCGGACTACTGAAAATTAGTTCTACTGTTATGATTATTACTTGAGCTAAAATATATTTTATCTGCACAATTCACAATTATTTATGTCATGAAATGAAAATAACGTTCATGTTATTTTGTATCTCCAAAAAGTTTACTCTTGTTTCACGTACTTGACAGTCTATAGAACCTGCCCATATTCAAACTGCTGAAATCCATGTTTATCTAAAAAGAAAAAAAACGTAGCTTAAAAGCCAGGGTTGGGTTCAATTACACAGAATGAAAACAATTGTAATGTTTTTTTATTTTTCTTCAAATTAATTACAATTGGTATTGTACTTCACAATTTCAAGATCAATTGCAATTACAATTAATTTTGTCTGAATTATAATTACAATTACACAAATATAACTATCTAACAATTACAATTACACAAATATAACTATCTAACAATTACAATTACACAAATATAACTATCTATTCTATATATCTAAATATATATCTATAAAAATATATATCTATATCTAAGTACATATAACTAAATAAACTATCAAAGGTTTATTTTCATTGGATGATGTATGACTGCCAGATCTTGGGGTATAATTTTTAACAATTGACATTAATTGATCAATTACATCAGTTATAGCTCAAAAATCAATTACAATTACCTTTATTTTTATTTTATTTTGAATCAATTACAATTAATGGAAATTAGGATCAATTAATTAAAAATACAATTATAATTATTCATTGTATCCAACCCTGTTAAAAGCTATTTTTGCTTAGATGGCACAAATAAAATTTGGGACCGACTGATCTTGTTTCAGAGGTCTGCAACAAGAAAAAAATGTACAGTTTGATTTACAGATTGGAATAAATACAGATGCCAAAAAAATCCTTGCTCCAAGGTTTAAATAAGCTTATTTTCACATGGGTACATGCTGTTGTACACAATGAATAAATACACAAAGTTAAGTAATTCTATTAAAACTCATCTACCTCTTAAAACTGAACTTATTCTATAGGGTAGTACCTATAGCCTAGTATAAGGTACTTATATACGTACATAGCTTTACCTTTAAACAGGGTAGCAGGTTCGAAGTTCTACACACTTTTGAATGTCCATATAAATTAATTAATTATGTAATTTAAATTACCTATATTATATAATTCTCTGAAATATACAAAAAAAAAAAAAATTTATAATAGGGCCGGATACTTATGCGACCAAATAACTGGGTTACGTTAGGTTAGATAATTACCGATTTTTTTAAAATTAGCAGACATTATATATCTCAGTAAGAAAAATCTAATGGTATTTTTCTCAACACTCTAGCTCAAACAGTTCCAAAGATACAGTGCTCCAAAGTTTGGTGGAAAAAGGTACTTGGTCAAAATGGAGATGGGTATGGTCCACTGAAATGGCTGTAGCGTCTCTATACTAATTTAATCAACACTAAAAATCTTGTTTTAGGTTAAGGTAGACATGTGTACCCAAAATTGAGTGAAAGGAGAAAAAAACCGGTTGTGACATCAAATGACCTACACAAGGTCAAAGGTCAAAAATAAGATCAATTTTTTTTTTTACCACTGAGGTAAAATATGAATAGAGACAAAGTTGTAGATCTGCTTAAGACAAAGTTAAGTAATTCTATTAAAACTCATCTACCTCTTAAAACTGAACTTATTCTATAGGGTAGTACCTATAGCCTAGTATAAGGTACTTATATACGTACATAGCTTTACCTTTAAACAGGGTAGCAGGTTCGAAGTTCTACACACTTTTGAATGTCCATATAAATTAATTAATTATGTAATTTAAATTACCTATATTATATAATTCTCTGAAATATACAAAAAAAAAAAATTTATAATAGGGCCGGATACTTATGCGACCAAATAACTGGGTTACGTTAGGTTAGATAATTACCGATTTTTTTAAAATTAGCAGACATTATATATCTCAGTAAGAAAAATCTAATGGTATTTTTCTCAACACTCTAGCTCAAACAGTTCCAAAGATACAGTGCTCCAAAGTTTGGTGGAAAAAGGTACTTGGTCAAAATGGAGATGGGTATGGTCCACTGAAATGGCTGTAGCGTCTCTATACTAATTTAATCAACACTAAAAATCTTGTTTTAGGTTAAGGTAGACATGTGTACCCAAAATTGAGTGAAAGGAGAAAAAAACCGGTTGTGACATCAAATGACCTACACAAGGTCAAAGGTCAAAAATAAGATCAATTTTTTTTTTTACCACTGAGGTAAAATATGAATAGAGACAAAGTTGTAGATCTGCTTAAGACGCGCGACCCCTCATATGACTTCTTACTTATGTCTGTGCTCGATTTGTACCCTTTCTTCAACAGAATGTACACCATTTATCTGTTGCAAGTTAGAAGTTAGGTGTAAAGTTAGAAGTTAGGCGTAGGAGGAAACTGTATTATTATTATTATTATTATTATTATTATCATCATTATCATTATCATCATTAGCAGTAGTAACAGTAGTTTAAAACTTATCTTCATTTCTACATATCTGTCTAGGTAAGCATTCACCACATCGATGTTGGTATGTAATATACCTGAAACAACCAAATGTACCCAAAGGTTGTCGATGCATAAGCGTGCAAACATGATTACTCTTTAATAAACACCAAAGTAGCTCGTAGAATGTGCACAGGTCTGCAAATATTAAGCAACAACGATATTGCCATCATTACGACTAAATTACACTAAAACAATCAGTGTATCAAATGAAAATTTTCACTTAAGACATATTATTAGCTATCATCCAATAACTTCATTTCATATATCTACCTGACCATCGATAAACAGTTAGATAAGTAAGCACCCAGACGTTATATAGCTATTTAGGGCATGATTCTGATTTAATAAGTTAATCATTGTTTCGAATTTAATCATTAATTAATCAAAATATGTTTTTAGAAAATGATGGAAATGATTAATTTTCCTAATAATTTCAGCATCATTCTACCTTAAATTTTGTAATGTATCACTTGAATTTGGCACCTTTTTGCATGTATAAATTGTCTAATCCGCCCATGCCTGATTTCTTGAACTATAAAATAAACTAAATGATTTCTTCGGTCTTATCGCACGCAACAGAAACGATAAAGCTCTTCCTTACTCTTTTCAAAAGCATTTAATTTTTATTCATATTTAATCAGTTGAGATTTTCTAATTAATGAATGATTATCACTAGGCAACAAAGATTTTGTTACAGAAGACCAAATAGGTGCTCCTAGCTAATTTCGGTATGCTGATTTCAAATCTATAATTAGATTTTTTCTATCACGTCTAGATTTTGTGTAAAATGCAAATCACTTTTAGTAAAATTTTCTACCACGTCCAGATTTTGGTTTTAATCGGCTTAATGCCAGTAATATGAAACTTGCTTTACAAGGTTAAAGCAATTTTTTTGGCCAACTACTGTATATACAAATTCGAACAATTTTGATAAATAAAATTTATCCCGAGTTGGCAACACTGAGTCAAGAGCATAGTAACGGGCAACGGCCAAACGGTCAGTCGCTACGTGACAGTCAAGCAGAACGGTTGTTGAAGCTCTCTGCTGATGAGCAAGTGACAGGTTGTGGTGACTTGTGTGTTTTTATAGCATTTGTTTTGTACTACGGTGTGTATTTCTTTTTATTTTGCACATCGTAATAATTACTTCTACGTTTTTTCAGATATTGTATGGTAATTCAAAATGGCATCAAATAGACGTGCTTGTGTAAATCACCCAGACAACTTCTGCTTTGTCTGTGGACAATATACACCTAAGCCACAACGTAGAAACATAACAACAAAGATTAAACTTGCCTACAAGTGTTATTTTGACTGTAAGTTAGGAGACCAACAGAGGGACTGGGCACCACATATTTGCTGTGCACAGTGCAATGCAATGTTAATAGCTTGGATGAATGGTAAAAGAAAAGCTATGCTATTCTCAGTCCCCATGGTTTGGCGTGAGCCGAAAAATCACTTCAATGATTGTTATTTTTGTTTGACAAAGATTGCTGGTTTCACAAAGAAAAACAAATCAAAGATCACGTACCCAAACTGCGAATCAGCAATGAAACCAGTACCACATGATGAAACAAATCCACCACCAGTTCCACCAGCAACGATAACAGACAGCAGTTCATCTGAAGATTCTGCTAGTGATATAGAAACAGGGAAATGGCATATATGTTCCAGATGCAAATATTTCCCCACATTTGTTAAGTCAAGCGGAGTTAAATGACTTAGTGTGTGATTTGGAATTACCAAAAGAAAAGGCAGAGTTGCTTGGTTCAAGACTTCAAGAATTTAATCTTCTCCAACCAAACACCAAAGTTTCCCATTTCCGCCATCGCCATTTGCAGTTTTCATCATTTTACTTACAGGAAGAAAACGTTTGTTTCTGCCACGATATCAGTGGTCTGATGCAAGGGATTGGCTGTCGCTATGATCCAAAAGAATGGAGACTGTTCATTGACTCTAGTAAAGCTAGCCTTAAAGCTGTATTACTGCATAATGGCAATGAAAAACCTTCAATACCTGTAGCACATGCCACTGGCCTTAATGAGACTTATGAATCGATGAAACTGCTGCTAAGACTCATCAAATATAAGGACCACACATGGAATATTTGTGGCGACCTTAAAGTTGTATCATTACTTCTTGGGTTACAGTTGGGCTACACAAAGCATATGTGCTTTTTGTGTCTATGGAACAGCAGAGATGACAAGAACCACTACAAAAAACATGATTGGCCATCTAGAACTGAACATGTTGTTGGTAAATACAATGTGAAACACCCAGCACTTATTGACCCTCAGAAAGTACATCTTCCACCACTTCACATTAAACTTGGCCTTATGAAAAATTTCGTGAAGGGTATGGATCATCAAGGTAGTGGTTTCCAATATTTAAAGGATAAATTCAAAGGAATATTGACAGATGCTAAGCTAGAAGCTGGAGTTTTCACTGGACCACAGATCCGCAGTGTCATCCACGACTCATCGTTTCCATCTAACCTAAATGAGAATGAACTAGGAGCATGGACATCTTTCGTTGAAGTTGTCAAAAATTTTCTTGGAAACCACAAAGCTGAAAACCACCGTAAACTCGTAGAAAACATGCTTAAATCTTATGAAATAATGGGATGCAGAATGTCTTTGAAAATTCATTTTTTACATTCTCATCTTGACTTCTTCCCGGCCAACCTTGGGGCTGTAAGTGACGAGCATGGTGAGCGCTTCCACCAACAGATCTCAGTTATGGAAAACAGATACCAAGGTAATTTCAACCCAAATATGATGGGAGATTATTGTTGGTTCCTGCAGAAGGAGAGCTCGTCATCCTACAAGCGACAAAGGAAGAGGACACACCAAAGTTTCACTTAAGAACAGGAATTTGCCTTTCAGTAGTAACAACAAAATACTAACGCGCTTTGGGTGGATGGTTGGGCGCAGGGGTGGTAACTCCGCCAGCGGAATTCCGGTCTGTCTTAAGCCAGAATAAAGGAGGAAAGACATCCCTGTTCACTAATTATTTAAGTATGCTTAACATAAAACGTGGCACGGAAAAGTAGCTTAGACGGCTTTCGTAATAGAAGCGGGTGAGAAAAAAAAATGAAAAATAGGGGTTTTCGGTTACACAAAATCTGGACGTGATAGAGAAATTTTGATATCAGATCTGAAATCAGCATCAGCGCTTTAGTAGGAATCAGTAGTTCACGTGTCTGTAACAAAAAAAAAGTTGAAATTTGTTGCCTAGTGTTATCATTCATCACTTTCTCTTAAAAATGATTAATTTTCCATGCCCGACTATATAACATATATATATATATATATATATATATATATATATATATATATACATATAAAGAATGACGCTTGTGTAGAAGAGCGTTCCGCACAAGATGAGGAGGGAGAACGAACAAATGAAAAATGAGGTACCACCCGGGAATCGAACCCGGGATCATCCGATTGCCAGTCAGATATGCTATCCACTACTCCATGGACCTCGATCAATCAGAAGTCGTAATTCTCCTACATACGAGCAGAAACCACTGCCCTGAGGGGGGCACCTTCGCATGCCGTACATATATACATTTTAACTGCAAACAACACACAGTATAATTAATGTAAAGAACGACGCTTGTGTAGAAGAACGTTTCGCACAAGATGAGGAAGGAGAACTAACAAATGAAAAATGAGGTACCACCAGGGAATCGAACCCGGGATCATCCGATTGCCGGTCAGATATGCTATCCACTACCCCATGGACCTTGATCAATCAGAAGTCGTAATTTTCCTACATTTTTCATTTGTTCGTTCTCCCTCCTCATCTTGTGCGGAACGCTCTTCTATACAAACATCGTTCTTTACATTAATTATACTGTGTGTTGTTTGCAGTTAAAATATATATATATATATATATATATATATATATATATATATATATATATATATATACACACATGAAATTACATCTGAAGGTGTTTAACTTTAATTGGCAGCTCTTCATCTTTCACATAAGTATTACTTGATCTTAAATTTCTGGTTATGGAGGAACGAACACACTATAAATTTATCTTTCCACGTTTTTGTCTCTCATCTTGTACTTTTCCTTCCTGCTGGAAGTTTGCGTTCAGTCAGCCTGTCTCAAAGAGGGAGACCGCTCTCAACCCTCCATCAAATGACCAAATGCTTTGATTTCTTGCCCTTGCAAATTTTTAATCTATCCTTAATAGGAAAATTTTTGGATCATGTCAAGAATAGCGAACCCAACACCTGCAGGGTTCGCTATTCTTGACAAGGGAATTTTTGGGTTCGCTATTCTTGACATGGTAAAATTGGGTTCGCTATTTTTGACATGATCCAAATTTTTAAACACCTCTCTTCACACAATCTTCTTCCAGATCGTCAGTATGGATTACACAAGGGACACACTACTGGTGATCTTCTTGCATATCTCTCTGACTGTAGGTCATCCTCCTTTCAGGTTTTCGGCGAAACTTTCGCTATTGCGTTAGACATATCAAAAGCTATCGATAGATTCTACCACAAATCTTTAATTGTCAAAATGTCCCTCCAACGGTTTCTACCTTACTATCTGTAACTTCATCTCTAATTTTTTTTCTGGCCGAACTATAGCTGCCGTTGTAGTTGGTTACTGTTCTTCTCCTAAAGCTATTAACAGAGGTGTTTCTCAAGAGTTCTGACCACTCAAACACACTCTTCTTTTTATTTATTATTGATCTTTTAATTCATTCTTCGTGTCCTATACGCTCCTACATTACAAAAGCCATCCTGTAATAAAAAAGTTTACAAAAAGTATTTATATATTTCTACCAAAGTGGAGGCTTTGCTAGTTTAAATTGATTCACTTCCTTCAACAAAAACGTATTAAGCCCTTTTCCCAAACCTCTTAATAATATATATATATATATATATATATAATATATATATATATATATATATATATATACAGGGTGTCCCATAAGTCCGGCATCATAGGAAAAATAATAAAAAAAGGCAAAACAAAAGCTTTTATTTACAGAACGTGCTCAATATGTCCACCATTGTTTTCAATACACAAATTCGGACGTGATACCCAGTCAGCAAGCACACGGTGAATGATGTCAGGAGTAATGGTGTTACATGCCCCAATAATGCGCTGCCGCAAATGTTCTAACACTCCTAATTTTCTCTGCGTATACCAGCGCTTTGAAGTGGCCCCAGAGATAAAAATCTAGTGGCGTGAGATCCGGGCTTCTAGCTGGCCATTCCACAGGCCCTCGACGTCCTTGGGTGCTGTATTGTGCAGGAGCGCCGTCTTGTTGGAACCATGTTGGGAAATTTCCTTCTTCGTTCAAGACACTGGGAAATGCTTCTTCCTTGAGCATACGTAGGTAGGTACCTCCAGTGACATGTTCATCGAAAAAGAGGGGGCCTATGATGCGATCCTTCCAAATGCCACACCATACCATCACCCGAGATGCACCTTGTTCCTTTGAAGAGGTATACTAGTGAGGGTTGTTTTGAGACCAGTAGCGGGTGCTCTGTCGATTTACCTCACCATTTCCATAAAAAACAGCCTCGTCACTGAACAGAATGGTGGACGGGAAATTGGCATCCCGAGCATATTTTTCCGTAGCCCATTCACAAAATTCCATCCGCCGGTCGGGATCATCATCTTCGCTTAATTTCTGTAGGATCTGAAGTTTATATGGATGCCATTTGTGAGCCTGAAGAATGCGATGGATGCTACTTTTCGACACTCCTGTCTCGGCGGACAATCGCCGAAGAGACTTATTGGGACTTCTGTTAAAATGAGCCAGGATAGCAGTCGCTGTATCATCGTCAGTGGACCTCCTTGAAGGTCCACTGCGTGGTTTATCTTCTATGGATCCTGTTTCCTTAAACTTTGCAACAAGTCTGCTAGCACAACTGTGTTATTGGCTCGCGGTCTGGATGCAGTCTGTTAAATTCAGCAGCGGCCTCTCTTTGACCTCGATTTCCTATGAGTAGAATTATCTGGATTCGTTCTTCCTTGCTCACAGACATTATGGCCTGTAGAAAGAGAAAAATATGAATTATGGTTTGTAGAAATAGAAAAATATGAATTTCTCCTGTGATGCCGGATTTATGGGACACCCTGTATATATATATATATATATATATATATATATATATATATATATATATATATATCGCAATCATCAAATTTTCAAATCTGAGCTAACTGAAACAGTTCTAACCTTAATGTATACAAAGTTAATATTTTTATCTTTTCCTCTAAATTAAAGGCTTTTCGCAATTCACATAATAAATTACGTTGTCTACATTTTCTCAGTCGCTTCGTCGGCTTAACATTACCAAATGTTCTAGTATTCTATCATTACAGACTTTTACAATCAAGAGTGCAAAACAACTCTTTAATAGACACATATGCAGGCTAACGAGTACTTTAATTGTACACAGCCCCATCTACTTACAGGGTTTCTCCTCAAAAATGACAGCAGCTACCCTTAGTGAAAATATACATTACAGATGACGTAACAAGTGAGCGCCTAATCATATCTGTACTGAATCATGTCAGCTACACATTCAGCTGTAGACCCATCGATCAAACATTCTTATTATGCAAGTAGCCCAAAAGGTACCTTATTGCTTATAAATCTTGGAGTTCTTAATAACTGGCATTGAAGATCTTTAAATTTTCAACCTCTTTTTTCCAGCTCAAATACGCACGAGACTACTAAACGAACGCTCACTACAGGTAATGGGGCGGGGGGAGGTATCATTATAATTAACTCTGCTTATGTGATCACAGAGGAGATAAGAGATTACTAGCCAGGTATCAGTTATTGTATGTATGTAACTACATCACGTAGGATCAACTGTTCAAGAGTGTCCATGAGTACAAAGTTGGTACTGAAGAGGTTACACTCTCTATTTCTGCTGTGAACATCCTTCATTTTGCATCCTTGAGAAGCAACTCTTTACACAGGACATACATTTTGCAGTCTGCATGGTTAACCTGTCAGTTATGGGCATTATAATGAGATCGAGAGCTTCATAATCTAACTTTCTGTAAAGATCTTCAGGAACTTGGTGGTCTTCCGATGGAACACAACCCTCTTCTAGCCTAGCTGGAACTCTTCTAATTTGAGGAAGTGAAGGCATATCTACCGCCAGGAAGTACTAGTGACAGTACTTTCTTCCAGAAAAGGTTAGACCCTTCATCATTACGCATATTTCAAAGTGTTTTAACAGTCATACCAGCATTAGTCTATATATATATTATATATATATATATATATATATATATATATATATATATATATATATATATATATATATGATGCAAACCCACAAGGAAAAAAAACGATTCCAAGGCCTTTCGTGTATTCAGAGCTACACCTCGTTAGGGAATGAAGAGAGAAGCAAGGTGCCCATAAATATATATACCACGTAGCGGAAATCAAAACAATTAGCACATACTTAACATGAGTTAATGAGAGGCAAAAGGAATTTTAACAAGATATTGTCAATTTTATACATTCCCGCAGTTATTGAAATTGTTTTTAAAATGGATAAATGCACATTCTAGAATATTTCTTTCAATTATATCTCTGTTTTCAACAAGCGCTTTAGAACTAGCCCACTTGATGCTATGATTACATCTATACATATGGTTAAACAATGCATTGGAATTATTTGCTGTTCTTCACGCATATTTATGCTGTTTTACCCTAATATCTAACGTTTTACCCGTTTGACCTATATATACTGAGTTACATTGTGTACATCCGATCGAATACACACAACCAACAACATTATCCGGGCTATTCTTTATTTGGCGTGATTTAACAGTATTATTATACTTAAAGACTACATTGATGCCAATTGCTGAAGTAAAGTCGGAAGATATTGAAAATTAACATGGTAAGGTAGGCGTTATCTCCTGAAAACAGCTGTGTAACCAACCGCTACTTGTGCCGAAGTGTAGCGGTACTACCGTTGTTTTTGAAAAGCAATCAAAATTGGAATAAAAATTCCCCAATACGTATGCGTAATTTTGCAAGTATTAATAAATAGCTTCAATAAATAGCTTCAATGTATATATCTGTAAATCACAAATTCAGTAGCTAAGTTGCTTTCAGTTACTGAGCAGCTGTGTGAGGGTAAAAAGGTGTATACTGTAATTACTGTATATACCCACTCTTCTCAAACTAGGGGTCGCGTAAATATTATTGGGGGTCGCAGAAACATTTGAAAATATTATTTTTTTCATAAATATACAGTGTTAGTACCTATTGCTTTTATGACATTGAGTGAAGGGTCGCGAAAAAATTTGTCTGATCCAAAGGGGTAGCAAGTGAAAAAAGTTTGAGAAGCCCTGGTTAGACTATAGAGCAATAAGATATGAATAAAACAGACTAGAGGCAGAAACTAATATCGCGTTACATTTTCTGTAGTGGTGAGAGAGTGAAAAATTGGACTGATTCAATTCACAATGCTGCTTTTTGAACACACCCTAGTAAAAATAATAAAAACGGTTAATATTTATTTACAGTGAAATAAAATAAGTTTGACTACATGTATGCGAACGCATCAGGTCCTCGTTGCTGATCACACTAAATATACTACGTTCCAGTTGATAACATAGGTAGACTTCGGATCACCCACACTTCGTTGTTAGTGACCCAAATCTAGTTTTTTCATTGCGTTTATTTATAATAATATTATTACCTTGTAACTCTAAGGACAAAAATGGCTTTATTTACTTAAAAAGTAGTGAGTAACGAACTGCGGCTGGAATTCAGGTAAAATGTTGGGCCCTAGTCCTTACGCCGCATTTCCTCAAAACCATCAGTGCTACCGCTACTCCAATATATATATATATATATATATATATATATATATATATATATATATATATGGGAATGAACTCAGAATGGTTCCCTGAGGTTTTTATACACGCAGACCGTGCATGAAACAAGAAACTCTTCTGGGAAAATTAAACCCACTATAGTCCGAATAAGTAATGGTAAATGACAAACACTATAATTTTTTCTTTTTCATGATATTAGCCCGACGTAGGCAACGGGTCACTCGCAAGGAGGTCCCAAAAATATAGATAGGATCCAGCTTTGGGACAGGATCTAGGGTTTAAAGCAGCCTAGCCCCGCTACATTTAGAACCTCAATATAAGCAAAAGACTCGTTGCATTCACATCGGATTGAATACATCAAAGAAAAAGGGTTACCTATTATATTATTAGCCAAAAACCAAAACTTAAACCTCAACTGGCAGAATTGAGCGTCCACTTTTCAAGGCACATAACATGTCCGTTTCATGATGGGAATGAACTCAGAATGGTTCCCTGAGGTTTTTTATGATACACACAGACCGTGCATGGAGAAACATCGTTTGAAGACAAGGAACGCAGTGACCGCCCTTCCACTTCTCATTACGGATGAAAATGTCCAACAGATTCGATTTCTGGTACGAGCAAATGTTTCTCCATCTTTAAACTTTTTGTGCCATTTATAAACGTTAGCTACACTGAGAGCATCATTTCCAAAAGCTGTTTTAATCATTTCGTTCGTCTCCGATGCAGCTTTCCAAGTTTGGCACAAAATTTAACGCAAGCCCGTTGCTCCATTTCCGAGATTTAGACATACTGCAAAAACACACCCTCCCTTTAAGCGCTCCAACCAACTACTGATTCATGGTGGTAGATTTTGCTTCAGACTGCAGACGCCAGAGGGCAGGAAAACTCGCATATGTAAACGGTTATTTCTTATTTGCATTCATTTGTCCGTAGCATTAAAATTATCGATACATTTTGATCACTTCGTGTATATATATATATATAATATATATATATATCGTAAAGAACGACGCTTGTATAGGAGATATTCCGCGCAAGACGAGAGAGAGAAAACGGAACAAATGAAAAAAATGAAGTAACCACCTGGGAATCGAACCCGGGATCTTCCGATTGCCGGTCAGACGCGATACCATTACACCATGGACTTCACTCTTCCAAATGCCGTAATTCTTCTACATACTCGCAGAAACCAATGCCCCAAGGGGGCACCTCCCGCATGCCGTAACATTATATACATTCAACTGCAAAGAACACGCAGTATAAATAACGTAAAGAACGACGCTTGTATTTCGTCTTGCGCGGAATATCTCCTATACAAGCGTCGTTCTTTACGTTATTTATACTGCGTGTTCTTTGCAGTTGAATGTATATATATATATATATATATATATATATATATATATATATATATATAGACTAATGCTGGTATGACTGTTAAAACTCTTTGAAATATGCGTAATGATGAAGGGCCTAACCTTTTCTAGAAGAAAGTACTGTCACTAGTACTTCCTGGCGGTAGATATGCCTTCACTTCCTCAATTTAGAAGAGTTCCAGCTAGGCTAGAAGAGGGTTGTGTTCCATCGGAAGACCAAGCTCCTGAAGTTCTTTACAGAAAGTTAGATTATGAAGCTCTTGATCTCATTATAATGCCCATAACTGACAGGTTTAACCATGCAGACTGCAAAATGTATGTCCTGTGTAAAGAGTTGCTTCTCAAGGATGCAAAAGGAAGGACATTCACAGTAGAAATAGAGAGTGTAACCTCTTCAGTACCAACTTTGTACTCACGGATACTCTTGAACAGTTGATCCTACGTGATGTAGTTACATACATACAATAACTGATACCTGGCTAGTAATCTCTTATCTCCTCTGTGATCACACAAACAGAGTTAATTATAATGATGCCCCCCCCCCCCCAACTACCTGTGGTGAGCGTTCGTTTAGTAGTCTCGTGCGTATATGAGCTGGAAAAAAGGATGAAAATTTGAAGATCTTCATTGCCAATTATTAAGAACTCCAAGATTTATAAGCAATAAGGTACCTTTTGGGCTACTTGTATAATAGGAATGGTTGGTCGATGGGTCTACAGCTGAATGTGTAGCTGACATGATTCAGTACAGATATGATTAGGCGCTCACTTGTTACGTCATCTGTAATGTATGTTTTCACTCAGGGTAGCTGCTGTCATTTTTGAGGAGAAACCCTGTAAGTAGATAGGGCTGTGTACAATTAAAGTACTCGTTAGTAGGGTTTCTTTCCCGGAATCCCGGGATCCCGGCTGTTTTTATTGGATTTGAAAATCCCGGGAATTGGACAAATATCTCTGGAAATCCCGGAATTTTAAAATGACTTAATTTATTTTTATTGATTTATTTGTTTTTTCCTTTTGTTACTAGAAGGCTCTTGGGTAGAATTAAAGAAAACTGCATAATATTTACCACATTTTATTCTACTTTTCTGCTTTTTTAAATGAACACCTACTACCATTAGCAATTTAGAGCAATTTAAAAGTATGCCAAAAACTGGCCGAGGGAATGTCGCTACCGCTGCGTATAATACAAGAAACCGAGTCTCAGTATATTATCTAGCGATCGCAGGCAACTCATCTTGCTCAGAGTTTAAGCAAGCATTTGAAGCCAGAGCTGCAGTTATTCGAGACAATAGGGAACAGAACTTCAAACATCATGAATTTATTTGATGCACTGAAAACCATTCCGCCAACCTCTGTTGAATCAGAAAGAGCCTTTTCTGCAGCAGGTTTATTTATCACCAAGTTGAGAACTCGTCTTAGTGATAGAAGTATCGATTGTTTATGTTTTTTAAGAAGTTATTTTAAAAATGTTGATTGACTCTCTAAATATTTTAAGATAAAAGGATGAAATTATTTTTTCTAATGAAGTTTATTTTATTTTTATTTTTTTTGTATTGGCTAAATATTTTAAGAAAATATGTTGAGATAAAAGGTATAAATTATTTTTTTTTAATGGTTTCTTTTTCTTTTTCTTTTTTATTTGCAAATGCACTTAATTATAATTAAAGGAATATAATATTTTAGCCTTTTATTTGTCCCCTGCAGATGAATAGCATGATAAATATTATGTTTAATAAATAGCTACCACTGATTGGTAAACTCAATTCAAGTATTACAACGCAAAAGTGATCATCTAGGCATAAGTAATTGGTTATCCTAATTCTAAAAGGGTATTTTATCACTGAACAATAAAAAACATTACCGTTCTCTTAAATATACAACCATTTCCTGGATTTCCCGGGATCCCGGGAATTGGCTTCATTTTTACGGGATTTCCCGGGATTTCCAGGGATGAAGAAAGCTGCATATAAGGAGAAACCCTACTCGTTAGCCTGCATATATGTCTATTAAAGAGTTGTTTTGCACTCTTGATTGTAAAAGTCTGTAATGATAGAATACTAGAACATTTGATAATGTTAAGCCGACGAAGCGACTGAGAAAATGTAAAGACAACGTTATTTATTATGTGAATTGCAAAAAGCCTTTAATTTAGATAAAAAAATAATTAACTTTGTATACATTAAGGTTAGAATTGTTTCATTTAGCTCAGATTTGAAAAGTTGATGATTGCGATATATATATATTAAGAGGTTTGGTAAAAGGGCTTAATAAGTTTTTGTTGAAGGAAGTGAATCAGTTTAAACTAGCAAAGCTTCCACTTTGGTAGAAATATATACTTTTTTTGTAAACGTTTTTATTACAGGATGGGTTTTGTAATGTAGGAACGTATAGGACACGAAGTATGAATTAAAAGATCAATAATAAATAAAAAGAAGAGAGTAGTTGAGTGGTCAGAACTCTTGAGAAACACCTCTGTTAATAGCTTTAGGAGAAGAACAGTAACCAACTACAACTGCAGCTATGGTTCGGCCAGAAAGGAAATTAGAGATGAAGGTACCAGATAGTAGGGTAGAAACCGTTGGAGGGACATTTTGACAATTAAAGATTTGTGGTAGAATCTATCGATAGCTTTTGATATGTCTAACGCAATAGCGAAAGTTTCGCCGAAACCCCGAAAGGAGGATGACCTACAGTCAGAGAGATGTATATGCAAGATCACCAGTAGTGTGTCCCTTATGTAATCCATACTGACGATCTGGAAGAAGATTGTGTGAAGAGAGGTGTTTAAAAATTTTCCTATTAAGGATAGATTAAAAATTTGGAAGGACAAGAAATCAAAGCATTTGGTTATTCGATGGAGGGTTGAGAGCGGTCTCCTTCTTTGAGACAGGCTGACTGAACGCGAACTTCCAGCAGGAAAGAAAAGTACAAGATGAGAGACAGAGACGTGGAATGATAAAATGATCAGATTTTTCATTTCTGAAATCTGAATTTTTGACGAATCAGCATTCCAATTTGTTTGTATCTATAGTCGGGCATGGAAAATTAATAATTTTTAGGAAAAAGTGAAGAATGATAAATAATTATAATCATTGATTAATTAGAAAATCTCAACTTATTAAATATGAATACAAATTAAATGCTTCTGAAAAGAGTAAGGAAGAGCTTTATTGTTTCTGTTGCGTGCGATGAGACCGAAGAAAACATTTTCCTCAAACATTTAGTGTGTTTTATAGTTCAAGAAATCAGGCATGGGCGGATTAGACAATTTATACATGCAAAAAGGTGCCAAATTCAAGTGATACATTGCAAAATTTAAGGTAGAATGATGCTGAAATTATGAGGAAAATTAATCATTTCCATCATTTTCTAAATATATTTTGATTAATTAATGATTAAATTCGAAACAATGATTAACTGATTATTCAGAATCATGCCCTAAATAGCTATAACGTCTGGGTGCTTACCTATCTAACTGTTTATCGATGGTCAGGTAGATATATGAAATGAAGTTATTGGATGATAGCTAATATGTCTTGAGTGAAAATTTTCATTTGATACACTGATTGTTTTAGTGTAATTTAGTCGTAATGATGGCAATATCGTTGTTGCTTAATATTTGCAGACCTGTGCACGATGTACGAGCTACTTTGGTGTTTATTAAAGAGTAATCATGTTTGCACCCTTATGCATCAGACAACCTTTGGGTACATTTGGTTGTTTCAGGTATACAGTACTGGAAAAATTATTATGGATTTTTGTGAAATTTCGTTTTTTTTGTGTTTGAAAGCAATTTATATACATATTTACTGGATAAAACATTTATTTTGACGTTTTAATGCAGATATGTCATATTAGTATTTAGTTTGGCTTCCCTTAGCTGATAGTGCCTGCACACGTTTTGGCATACCAAAAATCAAAGTCTGGTTTAAAGTTTTGATCTTAGCTGAGTGAAACCAGATGTGTGTGAGTCCTTCAATGAGCTGCACTTTAGTAGTAATTGGTGTTTGATGAATCTCAGCCTTCAATTCATCCCATAAAGTCACAATAGGATTCATGTCTGATGAATTACCAGGCCATGGGAGCAATCTGACGCTATTTTGTGAGCACTACGTCTTAACTTTTTTTGCGGTTTGGCATGGAGCTGAGTTTTGCTGGAATATCCATGCTTCATTTCCATACCAATCTTTTGTTTGACGCAGTAAACGATCTCTCAGTACCCCTATATACTTATCCTGGTTCATAGTGCCATTAATGATGTGCAACCGACCTGTCCCATGCACTGAAATAACTCCCCACATCATAATTTTTTGCAGAAATTTAACTATTTTCTTCAAACATTCCGGCAAAAATTCCTCCCCAGGTCGACGCCGGACGGTTTGAATGCGATCATCAAGCACTGCTACAGTTGATTCGTCAAAGAAGACAACCTGAGATAAAATATATTAGAACCTACTAGACATGGAGACAGCAAGTTATCTTGCTGTATCCTCAAGATGTTTCGTGTGAAAATGGAGGTAATGTAACGGGCACTAAGAAAAGTTTCTAAACAAACATCACAACTATTATAGAATATAATTTTACCTTCTTCCAATCATCCGAAGTCCACTTTTCATGTTGTTTTGCCCATGCACAACGGGCCTGCCTCATTGCCTCGGTGAGTCGTGGTTTCTTCCTAGGACGATAAGCTCGCAACCCACATTCTAAAAGCCGATTGTTTACTGTTCTTCTGCTCACAATTACACCCTCTTCTGCCAGCATGCTAGATATCTTCCTGCATGACGCCCTTCGGTCGTTCATAGCCATGTTTATTATTTTACTATTCAATCTTGGATTAGTGCACTTTCTGCCACAATTTCCGATCCGTCTCGACTCTGTTTCTTCATCTTTAGCAATTTTTTTTGTTGATCACACTGACTATTTGTGTTGATACACTAAGTCTTCTAGGTATTTCTTTTTGTTTCAGCAAGCTACTTTCCAATAAAACTTTAATTTGTCCTACTTTACGGGGACTTAAATCTTTTCTTTTACCCATCTTTCACAATATTCTTAGAAATCTTTGTCAGTTGTAAAAATAAAGGAAAAATATTGAATATGCATCTTCAGTTTAGAGAAACTATGCATATACAACATTAAAAACACAAAAACTTAAATCAAAACACGTAGCACTCCACCACACACCACGCACTAAGTAATACTGGGGTGACTGATTGTACCGCGTGGTAGCTTGAATGAGTGTTGACACTCTGTATACTCCTCAGTGTTGCCATATATGAACATTTTATTTAGTAATATGCCAGAAAAGTACTAACACAATATAACAATGGCTAAATAAATAACTTTTACATCAATTATTTAAGCTTAAGGAACCTTTTAATACGAAAAACAGAAATTTTAGAAAAATCCATAATAATTTTTCCAGTACTGTATTACATACCAACATCGATGTGGTGAATGCTTACCTAGACACTCAGCCTCAGCCTGAGCCTCAGCCTCAGGCGTTTTTTTGCGCGTTTTTTTGCGGTACTGCGGTACTGCGGTACTACTACCGCACTACCAAACCGGTACCGCATAACGCAGTACCACAAAGGATCGCTGAAAGTACAGCAGTACCGCTACCGCATTCAAATTTCCCGCGGTACTTTCCGCGGTACCGACCAACACGGTAGTACCGCAGTACCGCAGTACCGCAAAAAAAAACGCAAGTGCCCAGCTCTAGACAGATATGTAGAAATGAAGATAAGTTTTAAACTACTATTACTACTACGACTAATAATAATAATAGTTTCCTCCTACGCTTAACTTCTAACTTGCAACAGATAAATGGTATACATTCTGTTGAAGAATGGGTAGAAATCGAGCACAGACATAAGTCATATATAAGTATATATATATATATATATATGATGAATAAAACCACGAAAGAAAGGAAATACAGAATGGTGCTCAAGCGCTTTCGTCTAATGACATCCTCAGGAACACTGAAGTACATAAAGAGTTACAGCCTATATATAGGTTTCCTTTCCTTCGTGGTTTTATTCATCGTAAGTATTTTTCACGTGTTACTTTCGTGAAATAATTTTCATATATATACACACACACACCTTACCTTACAACCTTACAAAGGTTCTGCGCGATGATTCCTCATTTCGCGAAGGTCAAGCTTGTTGTCCCCTCCTCTCGCCCCCTCGCGCCCTCTCCTGTCGCACCTTTTCATATATATATATATATATATATATATATATATATATATATAAGCACACCGGTCAAAAAATTAGTCACCCCTAATAGCACCGATAGTAGGAAGTTCAAGGTCACACAGAGGGCGCTGATGTAGCATTGGTAAGTGACAAGTAGCGGTGACGTAGCACACAGGATCAGATCTGTTTCGTGAGGTGGTGAAGAACAAAGTGTGTGTTGGATATAGTCTGCAAAATGGGTCGTGAGGCAGACGTTACTCAGTTGCAAAAAGGAGCCATCGTGTTTGGCAGAGCCCACGGACACAAAATGTCTGAAGTAGCCCAATTTGTTGGTGTGTCAACGCGTACTGTCCAGCGAGTTTACAAAGAGTGGTGTAGTTCGCAATCAACTGACAATCGACGGCGTAACTGTGGCCAGAAAACAATTCTCGACAATAGGGGCCGCCGCCATGTTTCTCGTCTAGTAACTGCAAATCGTTTTCAAACCAGAGAACAATTGCTCCAAGAAACCAATGAGGTTCTCCAGCGACCAATTTCCGAACGGACATTGCGACGAGAACTGCATGCGATGGACATCTGGAGCAGGGTACCACGGAAGAGGCCGCTGTTAACAGCAAGTCACAAATTGGCACGTTATAAATGGGCTCAGAGGCACAAAAACTGGACTGCGGTAGATTGGAAACGTGTAATTTGGTCCGATGAGTCCCGTTTTTGTTTGTTCTCCAATGATGGGAGGCGACGAGTACATCGCAGGTCCAATGAAGCCTTTAATCCTGAATGCGTCGAAGGTGTTGTTCAGGCTGGAAACAGAAAGTGAAGCGCAGGAATAGACACCCACGGACTCTGGCGGAACTTCGGGACCGGCTGATGAACGAGTGGCAGCAAATCGATGTTCAGTACATGCACAACCTCGTAGAGTCTCTGCCTCGCCGGATTCGTGCGGTTATCAAGGCCAGAGGCGCCGTCACACGTTATTAGGTACATTCTGAGAGGGGTGACTAATTTTTTGTCCGGTGTGCTTATATATATATATATATATATCAGACAATACATGGATTTAGGACTATTTTACAGTCAATAATCTTTGCTACGAGGTTAAATACTAGAGTTTATGCCCTGTAAAACTCACTAGTCGTTTTCTATTAATTGGAAATATGAAGAAAGTTGGTTTACGGGACAAACCACTTTTTCTGGTTACATATATTTGCGTGTGTGTGTGTGTGTGTGTGTGTGTGTGTGTATTATATATTGCTAATGGTATGATGATGTTGATAAACTTAGGGTTATAGGAAGTGAAATAGGAGCATTAAACAGTATAATGTACACGTGGTGCTACGTTAAAAGATTGAGTTGCCAACTGTTTTGTAGAAATCAAATGTTTAATTTAAATAATCTTGTACATAAATAATAATAATGATAATGATAATAATGTTTAAGTGGATGTTTAGAGACGAAATTGATGATTCAGTATTTGAATCTAGCCGAATATGCATGACTAAGCTCAGTTATTGAAAATGTATTTTCATGCATGGTTTAGAACAGCCGTTATAGGTTAACTGGATGACCTATATGACTATGAAGGAAGATATCGATATTTGAATTTATGAAATATAAAATGCATGTATTCGCATTCATCTTAGTCTTTTTTTCAAAGGGCTGATATATATATATATATATATATATATATATATATATATATATATATATATATATATGATAATATTTGCTGTTTATAATGAATGAATGTTACCCGTGTAATTTATTGCCAATAATTAGTAGCAATAATAATAATATTACAGTGCATACAAATAGTAGATCATTAATTTTTTAAAATTACGTTTGCCTTAGCGCTTAAAGAGAAATTTCTTTTAACACACACAGTAAAATTATTAGTTCACATACCAGAAGATATTTATATATCAATGTAAATAACAGAAAAATACATATTTAAAAGTGGATAAACAATTAAGCATTTATTATGAATGTATAAAAAGTTTGTGTTTGAGTTTCAGATCGGATGAAAATAAGTCGGTTTCCCTTAAAAAAAAAGAGAGAACTTAATTTATTTAAATTGAAATAATAAACCTTCATTTTATTTTTCATAATACAGATATTAAACAAAGAAATTGTTTTTATTTAAAATATGTTTAACCTGATTTTATTTTTTGCGATGTTCGCATTAGATAACATGAAAACGATGCGGTAGAACTACACTCGAAGAGGTAATGTGGTATTAAATTATAATAATACGCTTTGAGGTATTTTAAGTTTTCATTTCTATTGTTTAAGGGTATAAGGTTCAAAATTGAGTGTCAAACTCCGTTTTTGTCTGCTTTTGTCTCAGGAAGGAAGACGAGGATGAATCTTTTTTAAAATTTTATTTTACTTTTTTTTATTTTTTCCCCCCAAGGAGGAAGTGGGCCCGCAAGGGTCCCTGAAGGGGCAAATACCCTTCATTAAGGACGGTGAGACCCTATAAATGGGGTTATGAACTTAAGGAAGGGGGCCCCTCCAGGGGCAAGTTTCAAAGCACCCCAAATTCCTCTGGCCAAATGCCATCATACTACTACTACCACTGTTATAATTGACACTGCTCTTCTGAACTCTCAAACTGCATGCCTCTTACTTGAAGGAGAACACGCAGTACCAGACTTTTGTCACATTCTCATTCCTTTTCTGTCGAACTCTCTAACGCAAGGATTAATCGGTATTTTCAATGTTCAATGTTCTACTCAACCGGTGAACTCTGGAACAATCTCCCTTAATCCATCTTTTCCCGTCTATGACCTCCAATCTTTGAAACGTAGTGTGTCCAGGCATCTCGAAAACTTTGGACCTTGACTTTGGCTCTCTTCTTCTTCTTCTTCTATGGTGGGGTGAAGGTTTTTGCGGGCATTCGCCTTTAGCACCTCCTTCCTGCATACAAAAATATCTCTGAGACACTGGCACTGGACCTAAACATTTAGGATACTATGAATAAGAAACTTTCACATCCAAAATATTTTTGTACATAATGCGTTGTCCATTGGAGGTCGTTTGATAGGACTGGGATTCGTATTTCAGCGAGACAACGACTATTAACACACTAATAGCCGATTCACACTGAACCGTGACACCCTTGGACACTTGTTCCGAGATTATTTTGGGTGATGTGAAAGCTTTCGGAACAATGGACACGTGTCCAGCAGTAAATTCCCTCGGCCATTTTATCTGAGGAGTTTTCCGGAACAAAGTCTCAAACTGTAGTCACGGTGGACTATGAATAATTGAATGTTCTTTCTGCTAATAAGAATTTTACTTAAAGGCTTAAGTTCGTTCATTATGCTTCGAGCGAGTTTATTTTATTTATAAGCCTAGTTTACTATTAATTACCCTATGATACATAAAATCTGTTACACACACACACACACACACACACACACACACACACACACACACACACACACTTTAGGTGACTTGATGAAATTAATCTCACTGATATAGATTACTGAGAGATTATTTTTGAAGTAGGACAAGTTACAGCAAAACGGTATTTTTCTATTAAAAAAAATATAAAAACATTTACCCCTTAAAAACTTATCAAAGAAAACTTAAAGCGGTGTTCCGCAATTCAGTGAAATGCAGCGTGAACGCTTCACGGACAAAGAATAAAATTTAATTCCAGAATTGGAAGAACAAGTGGGTTAAGAAAAAAGTGTCCTAGGAACAAGTGTCCAAGGGTGTCGAGATTCATTATAAATCAGCTATGACGCTGGATAGAGACTATTTGGAGAGAGAAAAAATAAAAAAAAAAGTCTGGGCAGAGGAAGATAGTGAGGTTTCCAATACAAAGGCCAGATGTAAATCTCGGCGACTGTTTATTGAAGCATTTAAAGGATGTTGGCTCTAATTACGAAACAACGAGTATAGAATGCCTCAGAAACATTGTTCAAGCAAAAATGGCACGTAGTTTCCATAGCGCTTGTTCACTCGATGACTGCAAAGTGCCAAATTGTTATAGACAGGGTTGGCATTAATGGGCCAACCCGATTTTCTCTACCTGGGTTTAAAAAAAAAAACGAAAAAATACCAGCGTTTTCTTGTGTTTTTTTCAAAATTACTCTATCGTTCACCCCCATCCTAACAATGTACAGTTCTAAGCACAAAGTTAACACTCTAAACCAGTGGTGGGCAACCCGCGGCCCATCAGGTTTCTGAGTGCCGCCCAAAAGACATTTTACTAACCATTGTCCACATGAATGAAAATCTTGGAATTTATACGTATTAATATTTCCATAATCTACTGATAATTTTGTTTGATTTAACAAAATTTCTTTATATTAATAAGCATAAAGCATAAAAGGTAAGCATAAAAAATGTTTCTTTTATTTTACTATTTGAAGTTGATCACAATTTAATAATTAATATATAAATAATAATTTTCTCTATCTCTTTGTGAAATTTTCGGGCTGTATTAAATGTATTTAAGCATATTCGTGGGGCCATGTTTAGCGCACATGCACATTTTTAATCTTGCGGCCCACTGAGATGAAAGAAGGCCATTCATGCGACCCAGTCACTAGCCTAGGTTGCCCATCACTGCTCTAAACCATAGGTTCCCAACCGGTGGGCCATGGTGGATTGTCTAGTGGGACAACTAGTGTTTGTAATGCTTCAAAATAAGTCAGATTATTAAGAAAAATATCCTTATATATATATATATATATATATATATATATATATATATATATATATATAAGGATATTTTTTGTAATTTATGACCATTTATGACCATCAAAACTGGGCCACCATAGTAAAAAGGTTGGGAACCACTGCTCTAAACCATTACTGTAATACTCATGGTAAGATTTATTGACATAGTCTTATTGAAGGAGAGAAATTGGTAGGTATATAATATAAATAGCCTTCAAACCTTTATTTAATCTTGCAAATAATGAAACAAATTCGTGTGAAACAAAGCCCTTTATTTTGTTATAACTAAAGAAAATGGATAAAAAAAAATTTAAATGCTTTAGCTAAATCAGAAAGAATAATTTGAAATACTACGTAGTGAGTATATAGTGAGATAAAAAATATTAAAGAAATGGCTAGCTTAAATCTTTGGTAAGTTATAACCAAAAGTGATAACCAAAAAAGAATATTTTATTTCAAATCTTAACTATAATACAATAATATGTCCGCAGACCTCATGAGATCAAGCATTAAATAAAAAGAACTTACGTATCCAAATATTCCATATAGCTATAATAATTTTTACAATAGGTACGTAGTAGATTAAAAAAACAAACAGTTGTTGTTGTTGGTTAGCCGATCAGCCCACCCTGATCGAGCAAGCCGGCGGCACGCAGGTAACCGATCGCCCTCTCCGGAGTGGACTAGAGGTTCAGCGCATTAGTGATGTTGTGCTGTGTTGTGTTCTATGTTGTGCGAGAGCGGTACAGTCTGTCATATGAGTGTCACAATGTGTTCAATTGTTTGTGGTGTGTCCTGGCACAGGTGGCAGGTGTCGTCTGTGGAGTTGTCTAGTTTGTTTATATGTCTGTAAGTTGGGGTGATGTCCACATCGGAATCGTGGTAAGTTAAC
>JAJOZX010001462.1:212500-240000 GCA_023014485.1 Bathynomus jamesi
TTTACCTATTTTACTTAGTTACAGGTAGAACGTTATAACCCTGATGAAGCGTGATTTATAGTAATTTTATATCTTTTTCCAGTATCATTATGGGTATGTATATGTTTGTGTATGTGCAGATAGCAGGCATCCTTTGGTCCCACGTTGGTACTTACCGAGTAAGAAATGGAACTTTTTAGTAAACGTTTTAAACGCTTATAACACGTTAATGTGTATGACGTTACTAAACGTGTCATTTCTCGTTGGGTGGTATATCCCGAGTACGAGCGTCAGCCGAACAAATGCTCGTTCTCCCTCAATACATATATATAGAGAGAGTCGTCTGAGTTGCAAACTGGTAAATGGGACCTATACCCAGCTTGTCGACAATACCAAAACATCGACACTAAAAAACCAGACCCATCTTAACGCTTTAAGAACGAGCCCGCAGCATATGCAGTCACTCTTGTTACCAGAACGTATAGGTTTTATTGTTATTCAAAACTAAATATTTTAGTAACTAATCACTGAAATGATACACATTTTGAGTTCCTTTCCCGACAACTAAATGACATCTATATGTAAACATGTAAAAACATTTATAGAAACGAGGCATTGTAGTACAATTTATATTATTATTTCTAGTGGACCTTAAGGTACCATCCGTCGTTAAAGGGTTAATGTAACCTAATAATAACTTATCGATAGGATGTGAAGTTGATCAGATGTCGTAAAGCCGTGATACGAAGGCAGTTCGACCAGAGAATTGTCTTCAATTGTGTGAGTGACTGTCCTCCGCGTCCAGATGATGTAGCGACCCGTGGTTCGGATCCAATGTAAAGCCGTAGGTTCTCTTCCGTCATATGGCATTTGTAAACAACTCCAAACATTATTATTTCCTTCTAAACGTCGGTTTATACGTCAAACTCATTAACACCAGTTTATATATATATATATATATATACTACACGTTTTGTGATATTAGTTAGATTTTAAAAAAAGTATCCATGCACTGAGTTTTTTAAATTACTAACCATTTTTTTTCCACAAATTTCGAAACTTCAGATTATTTTAAAAGTGAAAATGGGCGGAGTGTTCAGCCGATTTCGCCGATTTAAATCCAAACTGGACGAAAATAGAGAGGCATTTCCTGCAGTACTTCCCGACCCTAAAAACTTTGACACACACACACACACACACACACACACACACACACACACACTCTCTCTCATTGTTATGTGCCCGACATAGCATGGGCAACCATCGAGCAACTCATTTTTTATCAACAACGGGTGATCACCCACAAAACACTTTCATTCTCCATAAGGGACAAGTACACGGGGATAGATACAGGGACCTCCCACTGACATTTCTCACCGGAAAGAGACTTTCTTTGCTCTCGTGGCACAACACCGCAAGGTATGAACGACTCAGTATATCAGTCGCTGCATAAACACCTTTCACGGCAGGAGATCCAAGTTGAATACTTGCGACATTCAAAGAGTTGACAGACAGATACACATGACAGACATCCAGTTACAGAAAACACGCTGTTAATAGACTAAAGTGTTTCATGGAAGTGCATAATATTATCGGGGTAATCGAACGCAATATATGATAAATCTTCGGTACGATGACTTTGGCAGGCTACGGAGAAATGTCGTAACGAGGAAATGATAACTTGTACATAATAAATAAATAAAAAATCCCTCAAGAAATGCATCGTGTAGATTAGAATAGTAGGTTATTATTCATGCTACCCTTTATTTTCTGCTCTCTTTTAATGCGTAACTGAGTACACGAGATAAATGTACGCATGGTGTGAATGAATGCTGAAGCTATTCTTTTCATTACACTTTTTTCTACTTTCCTGTAAATCTTCATTCACCACTATTTTCTGTCAGCAGTGGCTGGCGGAAGAGGGAGAGAGCCTTGTCTGTTCTGTATTTTACTGTTACTGCTATTCTTGTGTAAAAGTTTTACACACCTATAAATATAAGTATGGTAGGCCTATAAGTTTTCAGTGTTTTTTTTTATTGCTATTTCTAACTTTTCTTATTTCTTCTTCGGCTAGCCTAGAGTGGATCTTAGGTTCTTTGTTAGTCTCTCTTCTCTCTCTCTCTGCTGAATGAGTACTTTGCGGGAGTGTTCACCAGGGAGGACACCCGCGTCATCCCCGAGCCATGAGTCAAGGACGATGGTGCTGGCCTAGATAGTGTTCGGTGTACCGCGACAGGCATTGCCGATAGAATAGGCAAACTGAGCGCGTTTAAGGCTCCTGGGCCAGACCAGTTCCTCCCCAGAGTCTTGCGGGAGGTGCTTGACCAGGTGGCTCCCCACCTGGCTACAGTCTTAAACAAATCATTGGAGACGGGCCAGGTCCCTGGTGACTGGAGGGAAGCCAACGTGACCCGTATCTTTAAGAAATGGGATCACGAAAGTCCATGGAACTATCGTCTCAGTAGTCACATTTCGGTTGTAGGTAAATTATAATTAGAGGGGATAATAGCGGATAGGATATTGACCATTTGGATCCTTACAAGCTGCTTGGGGACTCCCAACATGGGTTTAGACGGTATAGGTCGTGTCTCACCAACCTGCTTGAGTTTTTCCACGTCATGTGGAATGAGGACGATAGGAGTAGGGCGATTGATATACAGGGTGTCCGAGAATTATCTGTACAATTTTTGGCTGTTATTAAAAATCAACCATGAAGTGTAGGAATTCCAGTGTTGTCCCATTTTACAGAGAATCTCATTAAGTTTTTTCTGATACCACGTTTTGACAAGTTTTTTAGAAATGTACGCGGGTGACAGACATTGATGATTTAAAAGCAAGAATCACAGCTGCTATTGAGCGAATTGATGTGGATATGCTGCAGCGTACATGGCAACATATGAAGTATCGATCGGATGTTTTGCGAATCACTAATGGTGCACATATCGAATGTTTGTAACAACGTTACTTTAATAAAAGAAACTTTTGAAAATACAGATTCTAAATAATCTTGTTTAAGAATTTTACGTGTGTTATCAAGAATTTTATTAAAAGATGAAATTGTACAGATAATGTTCGGACACACTGGAATTTCTAAAAAACTTGTCAAAACTTGATGAGATTCTCTGTAAAATGGGACAAAACTGGAATTTCTACACTTCATGGTTGACTTTTAATAACAGCCAAAAATTGTACAGATAATTCTCGGACACCCTGTACTTTATCTCGACTTGAGAAAGCCTTTCATAAGGTACCTCACCTCCGGTTAATAGCCAAAGTCCGCTCGCTGGGTATCGGTGGGAAGCAGATAGCTGGATTGGAAACTGGCTGAAGAATAGGCGGTAGAGGGTTGTAATTAAAGGGGCTAGCTCGGGTTCGGCCTCGGTCACTAGCGGGTTCCTCAGGGTTCCGTTTTGGGGCCACTGTTGTTTATCATTTGCATAAATGATATCGACGCTGGCATCGTCAGTAGGATCGCCAAATTCCCTGATGACACGAAGCTTGGGGCCAATGTTGGGACACCCGAAGCGATCGAGCAACTGCGTGCGGACCTACGTAGGATAGGAGAGTGGTCCGAACAATGGCAAATGCCGTTTAACTTGGGTAAATGCATGGTGATGCACATTGGCTACGCCAATCCCAAGTTGGACTACTCCATGTTGGGGAGTAATATCGAGGCGACTGATTTGGAAAAGGACTTGGGTGTGCTAATTAGCAGCGACCTTAAGTTTACGAAACAGTGCGTAGAGGTGGAAAAGAAAGGCCAGAAGCTGTTGGGTTATATGAGGAGGCAATTTCGATTTCGGAACAAGGAGAGTGTGCTCTCTCTGTACAATTCCCTGGTTCGGCCGCACGTGGAGTATGCTGTGCAGTTCTGGTCGCCCACCCTCAGGAAAGATATTGAGAGGTTGGAGCGAGTGCAGGCGAGGTCCACAAAGTTAATCCCTTTTGTTAGGCATATGGGCTGCAATCGACGGTTATGCGCCCTGAACTTGTTTTCGCTGGAAAGTCGGAGGCTGCGCGGTCAACTCATCGAGGTTTTCAAGTTCTTACGCGGGTTCAACGATGTCGATTTTAGAAGCATGTTTAGTTTAAATGATAACCCAACTCGCAACAATGGTTGGAAGTTGGATTTGAAACGGTTTAGGACTAGTGTGTGTGGGAATTACTTTACCTATAAGATCTGTGACATGGAACAAGTTACCTTCAGAAGTTGTGAACATTTTCTCTGTGGATCATTTCAAGAAAAGGTTAGACCAAATCTTGCACACTATTTGAGGATGTAGAAAATTTTCCCTGGCACCCATTGCCATTGGTACCTCCTCGGTATGGGCCGCATGGCCTTTTGAGGTACTTCTTTTCCTTGTAACTCTCTCTCTCTCTCGTCCGCCCACTCAGCACATACTAGACATTCCCAAAGGTTAGACAGTCCCAGCAATAACTCTGAATCACTGCGTCCTTGCATCCCTCCTTTGAAACGGGAACACCACCATCCGAGTTGGAGCGTTTAAAGTAGCCTTCTCCAATAGCGTTTACAACACACAAATATTCGGCTCATATTTATTGAACATTGTACAGTTGCACCAATTTTTTGTTATATATAATATATATATATATATATATATATATATATATATATATATATATATATATGGGCTACGTCATAGCCAATGTCGTAACACCCCTTCCCTTGATCAACGAATTATATATACTGTATATATATATATATATATATATATATATATATATATATATATATATATATATATATATATAGAGAGAGAGAGAGAGAGAGAGAGAGAGAGAGAGAGAGAGAGAGAGAGAGAGAGAGAGAGAGAGAGAGAGAGGAGAGAGAGAGAGAGAGACTATATATATCACGTGGTTCGGATCCCACGTAAAACATATATATATATATATATATATATATATATATATATATATATATATATATATATATATATATATATATTAGGGTGGTCCAAAAAGTTAAAGCATCGACTAAGTTCTCTCCACAAGGTTGGTTTTATGCCTCTTGGTGTGGACAGTATTTGTGAAAAGTTTCACGTTATTCGGTTAATATTTAGGGGTCGCCCCACTTGCCCCCTTTTTGAAAATTTGGGAAAATATATAGACAACTGAATAACTAAAATTTTTTTTGGTTCTCAAAGAATATGAAAGAAAACAGTAAGACAATAGGACATGATAATGGGTGTATCTTCATTATTTCTTCTGCATCAGAGTCGCCTTGGATGGTATTGGTATCTGTTTTCGGTGGGCGGCTACGAGTTGTAGGAGGTACTGCTTCTGGTCCTCGTTTCGTGTCAAAGTGTCATTGTAGCGTTGTGCGAGAGCAATACCTCGCTCGGCAGCATCATTGACGACTTTCATCTTTAAGGCGCGATCTCTAAGTTCCCTGTAGTTCTTGTCATTTGGCCATTCCCGTGGATCTTTTTGAAGTAACTGGCGCGCTTCCTCCTTACCTCCAACTTTCAAGGCATCAAAGAGGGTCAATGTCCTTTTCGTGACGAAGGATGCCACATCATTTTCAACACCAGCTTCCGCCATGTCGATTCGTCGGGGGCAGCCATTCTTTTGGGGATGTTGGAGGTGTTGAACCATTCTCCTTTTGGTATCAGGATCGATCCTATTATCGAAGAAGGCCAGTCCAATCAGATGCTCCGACAAGTACCACAGGTGGCGTCTTAGAGCTGTCTTCGCCGCTTGTGCAGCTCCTCCGTGTGGATATTTTTCCAGAAGATGCAGCATTTTGAGATCATTGAGAGGAGCTTGTGTCCCCATTGGCGCTTCATGCCAGTACTTGACGTAAATCAGACTGACAAATAAAGCCAGCTGAGTCACGTTTCGTTCTTCGCGTGCTGTGAGCTTGAATTGATAGTGAAAGAGGTAGATTTTGAGCGCATAAATCGCCTTCGCCATCCATCTCGCGTGGTGCATGGGACCCGGAGCTCGGATAAAGAGTTGACCACCAGTCTTTCCCCCCAGGAAGAGCAAAGATAGTTCAAGGAACTCCTTGTAGTCGTCACGAGGTTGGCTTGCCTGAAGAGCGTTAGGTAAGTAAGTGAGCATCTCTTTTCTCATCTCTTGGAGTTGAGGGTTCTCGAACAAGCTGTCCGATGCTGAGACAAATGCTTCGTGGGAGAGAGATGGCCATTCCTTTTGAAATCGCTTAAAAAGGCCTGTTTCAGGACTTCCTGTTGAGGCAAAGACATCAGCAAGTACGACTTCAAGTATATGATGTCGACAACCGATCCAAACTAGCTCGTGACCCAATGCTTCTTCAATCCTGACACAGGCTCCTCGATGTAAACCCGTGTTTGACGCAGTGGTATCGAAGACGAGACCTCTCACATGCTGTTCCACGTTCCATAATTTCATAGTTTGAAGGCATGCCTGGGCCTGTGCTTCTCCAGTTCCTTGTTTCATCTTTGGGACACCAAGCAGCTTCTCCTGTCCATTGAATGTTATAAGGATTGCTATCCGATGCACATTCGTCTTCTTCCCTTCAATGCCGGGGAGAAGCTTTCCGTCCCAATGGAGAAGGACAGCCCTGGGGTCTTCTAGAGAGAATGATTCTAGGTCTTCTCGAGCTGCCTGTTCTCGCCCACTTTCTCTGTAGCGATGAATAGAGCTCCGAGAGCACGTCATCCCAGACAGATCATGCCCCGCGGCCTGTAATACAGCTCCAGTTACGAAAACAGCATTCCGGTCAGAAAGATTGGTGCGATCCATTGCTCCAATGACTTCTGGAGATTGGAAAATGTTCGTAACCTTGTTCTTGGGACGCTTTGGTGCCGGAGCTTCAGACGAAGAAGGAATCGGAACCGATGGTCTATAGTCGTCCTCGTCTTGCGAAAAAAGGGAAGAAGAAGAGGAAAGATCAATTGATGACACTCCTGCTTCTTCCAAATCTTTGTGTTGCTTCATGCCTTGCCTTCCTCTTGGCTTCCTTCTCCATTCTGGATCGCTTTCTGTCCTCTTGTGTAGTCGTTTCCTTATCAATGCCAGCCATGCTGCAAGAATTGACGTCCTTGCGCTGCATGGACAGGAAATTTCGATCCTCAACGTTGACGATTGTGCTCATGGCATCACTGGTTGCGATGTCAAACAGTTCCTGGATGTCCGCTTTGAAGATGTCTTCATTCATTCTATCGCTGGCACGTTTGCCTGGTCCTGTGCTTCTTGAGTGTTTTGTAGCGGTCTAAAAGCTTTGAAAGCTTACGGACACAGGAGTCGATCCGTTGAGTTGGGATCCGCGCTCGGGTCCAGACTTCAATCACCCTCTGGCATGCCTGGTTCAGACTGTCGGAGGTGGTTTGCTTTTGATTGATGTGGTGGTATTGCCCCAAGAGGAGGGCGTCAAGGCATGTAGGGAGCCTTGACGTGGATAAAGTTCCAGTTGCCATCCCTAGAAGCCAAACTTTTGGAATTGATCGAGTTTGAGCCATCGGACCTACGGAAGAAAAAGTACATTATATAATGTATATATTCAGAGTGGGGCGACCTCTAAATATTCACCAGTCACGCTGCAATTTTGCACAGACCATGTGGACACTACATGGACAAAAACCACACTTGTGGAGACTATCTAAGACAATTTTGAAATTTCCCCCTATGGATTTGGACCACCCTAATATATATACACCTTTACTTTCAACCTTTCATATGTTCCGTGCGATGATTCCTCATTTCACCAAGGTCAAGCTTGTCGCCCCCTCCTCTCGAGTTGGCCTGGTGAAGCAGTGAGTTGGTTTGTTGTACTCCACCTCACATAGCCAGGTACACCCGGCTCATCGGGGATTGTTCCGAGCCAGGTGTCTAATCTTCTTTTGAAGATGTCCACCGCAATACCACTCGTGTTCCTTAGGTCTTTGGGCAGCTGATTAAACAGTTTTGGTCCTCTCACAACAAAACTATTTTCTTTCAGGGTTAAAGATGTTCCCTGTCTAGTAGGGATGAAATAATACCAACAATTTTTAATACCTGTATTTGAACAATTATTTTACCGATACCGGTGTTGATACCAGTTTTATGCAGAGAATAATTTATAATGATTTTTTTGGTGTCACCCTGCCAAGTGCCAACCCTCCCACAAGCCTGCAGGGCCTGTAGTACTCACCATATTAACGACAATAAAAACTAAAGTTACTTTTTAAATTCTGTCACCGACACCAAAGGGAAAATACCATTGATTGAAAAAAATTTGAACAGCAGCTCCTCGGGAAAGGCAGGAAAAAGTAAGGACTATTTATAATGATTAAGTATGTCAGATAACCAAAGGTAAAAGGGAAAAATAACACTTAAAAAAAAAAATAAATGTATCCAAAGTTTTTTGTTTTTTATGTTGTTGATTTTCACCTATCTTGATTTCAGCAACATTTATATCATGAATTGTTTTCAAATGAACAGATAATCCACTAGTTGAGCCCCCACTGCACTTTATAACTTTTTCACACTGAACATTCAGCTTCGTCTTTATTTTTCTTAATAAAATAATTCCATACGATTGATTTTTTTGACATTCTTGTAATAGATTCGAAGGGGTAGATTATTTAAAGTAGGAAATAGCTTATTCCCATATCACAAGACTGCAATACGCACGAACAAAATTACAAAATTTAACTTGTGAAATATGCGCATCAATCAACCACTGCAAGCGTCTAGTACGAAATTGGAAATCTGAGTGAACTCAATAACGAATCTAAAAAAGCAACGCTTGGTTTTGGAATCGTGTAAAAACGTTTTTGAACGTTTCAATACGTATTTATACGATTTCAAATGTTTAAGGTGAGAGTTCTGGATGATAGTTTTCCTTTTCAGAAAAACGGACACATCATATAACGTCAATAACATATAACAAATGATAAATTGTGACATACACTAATGACGCCCCTCAAAGACATAGTGCATGTGTAAGTTATGTATGAAGATAAATAATTATTTCTACTCACATTGGCCACAAAATCCTACAAAGAACAAATCTTTGTTAACTTGACATTTGCTGATTGCTCCCACAATAAAGACAATAGGCAGTTCTTCAATACCGAAAACCCCGTATCGATAAATAATCACGATATCGGTATCGTGTCTCTTGTCCAATACCGGTATAAATACCGGTTTTTCAATACCGGCTTTCATCACTACTGTCTAGCCTTTAATTTGGGAACACGACACAGTCTTCCTTCTCTACTTTCCACTGTTGTTTGGGGAGTTACAGGGTTCAGAGTAAGATTAGGGACTAGTTTCTCCATTATTTTCCAAGTGTAAATAATGGTGTATCTCTCTCTTCTCCTTTCCAGTGAATATAGGTTTAATTCGCGTAACCTTTCCCAGTAATTTAGTTCTTTGTACCCATTGATCTTGGCTGTGAAGCTTCTCTGAATCCCTTCTAGCTGTCTAATGTAATGTCTTCTTTTTTATATGGGCATGTTAAGACCGAGCAGTATTCCAATTTGGGTATGATCAGTGTTTTCAGTAGAGGAATCATTATATTCCTATCCCTTCGTTTAAAGGTTCTCAATATCTGCCCAGTTCTTCTCTTTTCTCTGTTTACTGCTATCTTATTTTGTGTTTCAAATTTCGCATCATCAGTCTACAACCCCTAAATCTTTTGCTTTAGAATTTCTCTGAATTTCCTGTCCATTTGGGGTATAATATTCCATGGATTTTAGGTCCTCTCTTTTTTTGTACCGAAACAGCTGAAATTTCTCAGTGTTAAACTTCATATTGTTGTCTTCCGTCCACTTGTAGATTCTGTTTATGTCGGTTTGTAGAGATCCTATATCTTCTGGGTTTCTTATTTTTCTACTGGTCTTTGTGTCATCGGCAAAGGATGTTACTGTGCTGTCTCTGGTAACGTCCTCATCTATGTCAGCTAGCATGATTATGAAGAGTAGTGGAGCTAATACTGTTCCTTGTGATACTGAGCTTAGGACCTCTGATTCTGATGAAGATACTCCTTGTACTGTAACGACTTGCCGCAGCTCACTAAGGAAATTATATGTCCATTTCCCTATTTTTCCTGTTATTCCCATATATTTCAGTTTATATATTATGATTCCATGGTCACACTTGTCGAACGCTTTGTCTTTGGCTGATTACTTTCCAGTGCATCAATAATGTTGTGTTCCATTAGTTGTGATAGGCATGATCTGCCTGACCGAAACCCATCTTGGTTATCATTGAATTTTTTCTGAGTTTCCAGAAAGTCATAGATTTTCTGTCTAACTATTCCTTCAAATATTTTAGTGAGATGAGATGTAAGCGACACTGGCCTATAGTTTTTGGCCTCGGATCGATCTCCTCCTTTATATATTGGGACGATGTTCGCGCTCTTCAGGATGCCTTGTATTTTCCCCGTGTCTGGTGATCGTCTCCATATCCAATATAGGGGCTCAGTGATTGTATCCATGCAGTTTTTGATCAGTGTAGCATTTCATTTATCTGGTCCTGCCGCTAAGTGTGCATTTAGTTTCCCTATAGCTTGTGTAATATCATCTGTCGTAAAGTCGAAGTCTGTTATACTTTCCCCTTGTAGTTCTTCTGCGAAGAACGCTTTTCTATCGCATATTAGTTTGTCAGTTTTTGGGATACTAAAAGATGATTCGTACTGAGCTCTTAATATTTCAGATACTTCTGTTAGATCATCAGATAAAGCAGGCTTCGTTTTTCAAAGGTCCGATAGTCGCATGGTTTTTCGACTCCTTTTTTGCAAAATTATAGAAGTACTTTGAGTTAACTTTTATCGCTTCTATAGCGTCGTCGTCGTCTTTTTCTGTATGCTTCTCAATTAGTTCCTGTATTATGACATCGATACTCTGCAGTTTATCATTTAATATTTTTCTGATGTTATCGTTATAGTTACTTAATTTTGCAGTAACTTTTTTTCTCTTTCAGAACAATGACCTCTTTTTTTTCTCTCGAACCTTCTTCTCTTTCCTCTTTGTTGTATTTTTCTGATATCTCTCCACAATTTCCAGCGTCTTCTCCTCTAAAGTCATTAGCATCTCTTTCGTTGCCTTAGCCTCGAAAATGGTTTTCCAATCAATTACTTCCATGTTGGATTCAACATCTTCCCTGTTTATAGCTTTGGAGTGAAAATTAAAAATTTCGAATTTGCTTCTTTCTGTTGTTCGTGTTCTTTCCTTTCCTGTTGCTTTTATATTGGTTGTTATTGCAATAATGTTGTGGTCCGATATTATAGTTGGGGATATTTCTACATTATCAATTAGGTTGCTGTTGTTTGTGAATACCAAATCTAGGCAGTTGTTTTTTCTTGTGTTTTCTGTTATTTCTTGTGTTAACATAAATTCATCAGCTAGAGCTAGTAGCATCTTTACCTGCTCCTGGTCTTCCCGTGTGCCCCCCTTGTCCTGGTATATACATATATTTTTTCCTATCCTTTTATATTTCATGAATGGAAAATTAAAATCACCACAGAGAAAAATATTTGGGGTTGGAAGTGTAGATCTTTTACCCAGTTTCTTACCTCTGTAATGGAATCAGATAATTTTAAAGTTGACGTGTTCGGAGATCTGTACATTATATTTAGTACCATATTTAATTTTTCAGCTTTTGCTGCTGTACATTCTACGTAGCTGTTTGAGGTACTTAGTCATTTCTGCCATATGCCTTTCGCGTGTGTAAATAGCACATCCTCCTTTATGTCTCAATGTTCTGTCGGCTCGAAGGATGTGATAGTTGTCAATTTGTATTTCTTTTTTGTCAATACAGAACTCGCAGTTTTCACAGTTCGCCTGGCAGTCTTTTAGATGGGTTTCCGTGAGGCATGCAAAATGTGCAGGGTGGGCGGAAAGTAGCTCCCTAATTTAAATTACATATAAATTATGTATAAATTGTGATTGTATTGTTATATTGTTATGGTGTGTTCTCTAAAGTGGTACAATTGTAACGGTAATCTTTTTTTCTCTAAAGTGTTCTCTTTGTGTTCTCTAAAGTGGTACAATTGTAACGTTCATTTTTTTTTTTTCATTTCAGATTGAAGGGTAACATGGCTGAGCGTTTAACACTGCAGGAGCGTGCCCAGTTGGCGGCACGGTACGAAGTTTGGCAATCTGTCGTTCGAGTTCAAAGATGGTGGCGGGCCATTCACGGACCACGTGCCCAAGTGGACCCGAAAACAATCAAGAACTGCCACTCGAAGCTCATGACCACGGGGTCTGTGGCAGATGTTCGAAGATGTGGTCGCCCTTCGACATCCAGGGCCCAGGAGACGGTGCAGGCACAATTGCCACTACTGGGCAGGAGAGGATCCCATGGTTACCGCTGAAAACGGCAGAATCGGTTCAGTGTAACGGTGTGGTGTGGTATGACCTCAGATCAGGTTGTGGGCCCGTTCCTTCTGCGCAACACCATGAATGCTGAGTGGTACCTTGCTATGTTGCGAAACGAGGTCTGGCCGGTTGTCAGCACATGGGAGAACATCGACGATCTGATATTTATGCAAGATGGCGCCCCTCCGCACTTCGCTCTTGTTGTCCGTGAGTGGCTGGATGCCCACTTCCCTGGGCGTTGGATGGGTCGTCGTGGTCCACATCAATGGGCCCAATGGCCAGCCAGGAGCCCCGACTTGACACCGTGCGACTTCTTTCTTTGGGGGTGGGTAAAGGAAGAAGTCTACCCCACCAAACCGAGGACATTGGAAGAACTGGAGGACCGAATTCGGGAAGTCATGTCCTCCATCCCGCCGGAGTTCCTGCTAAAGTCAGTGGACGCCATTCCTGGGCGGCTCCAGAAGCTGGTGGAAAGAGTTGGAGGCCACATTGAATTTTAGAGAAAACCTACCATGTATGCCTTTTCATATTATTTCTTCTGAAATAAATGGATAATATATGTATTTTTTTACCAATCCAAAATAGGGAGCTACTTTCCGCCCACCCTGTACTATATATATATATATATATATATATATATGTATATGGATGAAAAGGATGATCAACAACCACGTCAACATTACAAATTTAAAATATCAGACGTTTCAGAGGTCAAGTTCCCATTATCAGTGGTATTTTTAATTTGTACGCAAAATTATAGTCATTCAACTTCGGAGAATTATGGAGCCTATATATATATATATATATATATATTAGGGTGTCACTTATTTTTCAACTTTTAAGTTTCCATGCTCTGACCCCATCAAAGTATGCCATCTGATGTAAAAGCACTGTGTACAAAGTTTTATTGAGTTATTTTAATATTTAGAGGTCGCTCAACGGCTTTGAAGTATTGGATACGAGATTCTCAGAAAGTGTGAATATAAACAATTTCCAAATGTATTTAAACAATTTATTATGTTCCTACATTAGCAGGAAGTGCGCGAGACATTATCATAATATGAAGATGAAGTACATTAACATCAGACAGTAGCGTAATTATTATGATTAATCATTATTTCCACTCAAGGTATGCTTTTGTCCCCATGTACAATGCTCGCGATGGTCTTCAACAACCTGGAGAAGAAACTGGAGTTGTTCTTCATCTTTGGTTAGGTATCCAGAAAAATCCTGGTTGAGAGCAACTTCACATTCAGCGAAGTCACTTGTTACAGTTAGAGTTTTTACAGTCTCTTTCGCAGTCTGGTAATGGGTATCCTCTTCCTATTGCTCAGCAGTTTTCTCCAAGAATTCATCTGGGAGGTTGAGTTTCGTGAACAAACAACAAAACAAAAAAAACAAAACATCTTTGTTGCGGATCATTCACAATCCATAGCCACTTAACCTAACATATAAGTACAATCTTACGTATGCATTGAGCTTAATACAAAAATAATATAAAAATAAGGCCAATATAGCCACTTAACCTAGCATACTGGCATACTATTTGATTAATTATCTGACAATTTTATGTATATTGTTATTACCTGAGATATCTTCTAACACTTATAACACTTATTATAACAGAGCCACTTGCTATAACACTTATTATAACACAACTTAATATGCATATATAATCTTTGCTACATTACAAAAATAAGGTATTGTAAACCAGCAGTTGTCTGAACCAAGACTGCCATATAGGTAAGAGGTACACAATATCTGAAGACAGGACATTGTACAATAACACATTAGAGCTGTTTTGGACCCTGGTAATGAAATTATATATATTCTTCCGGATTAACATTTGGCTGGTAGGTAGGTTACGCGTAGTAAACATAAAACTGGCACTGCACCATTTTGGTTCCCTACATAGCATATGAAAAATATTATTGTAAGCAACAGAGAGTTTATTCATAGCAGTTTTTATATAATTCCACCACAGATGGGATGTATACAATGCAGTACAGCAAGTTCTAAAAAGATAAATTTTAACTGATTCTGAACACATACCAAATTTCCTTACTAGCATGTTACCCTGTACATACAGCTTTTTACGTTGTCTCTCAATATGAAGTTCTTCTCGCAGCTCGTGAGTAATTATACACTGGTCTACAAATTTTGAAAAAGTTTGTGCTTCGGAGGTAAAATGTGTTTCCTATTATGGATTTTGGGGTGCTGAAAACGAATATGACCATAAAAACAGTCGATTGCTACAGTTTCCAAGAAAATTTAAGTTACACATTTTGCGTATATGTATACCATATATTAGTAACATACCTGTATAATGCAGTCACTTATATTGATTCAACCCGTCGCTTCTTTGCTTGTCTCTTGTATTCAACTTCTGGAGCATCTTGTTATTGTCCAGCAGTAGTCTGCTAACATTGATGGATTCCATTTCCAGAGCTGGGCACTTGCGGTTTTTTTTGCGGTACTGCGGTACTGCGGTACTACCGTGTTGGTCGGTACCGCGGAAAGTACCGCGGGAAATTTGAATGCGGTAGCGGTACTGCTGTACTTTCAGCGATCCTTTGCGGTACTGCGTTATGCGGTACCGGTTTGGTAGTGCGGTAGTAGTACCGCAGTACCGCAAAAAAACGGGCAAAAAAACGCAAGTGCCCAGCTCTGTCCAGGACCATTTCCCCTGGTAGCGTTTCTCCATCGCTGAGATATCCTGGTGAAAACGTTCACCATGTTCATCGCTGACTGCTCTGCAGTTGGCCGGAAAAAATTCCAGGTGCGAATGGAGGAAATGTATCTTTAAAGACATATTGCAGCCCATTTTTTGATAGGACAACAGCAGGTTTTCCACCAGCTCCCTGTAATTGTCAGCTTTGGTATTTCCGAGAAAATTGGTTGCTACTAACCGGAAAGCATTCCACGCTGTCTTCTCCTCACCACCTAGGATACGGTCGAACTCATCTCTAAGAAGCTCGCGGATCTGTGGACCAACAAATACACCCTCCTTGATTTTTGCTTCACTAAGCTTTGGAAATTTACCACCGAGGTACTTAAAAGCTGCCCCCGTTTTATCCATAGCCTTAACAAAACTTTTCATGACGCCCAGTTTAATGTGTAAGGGTGGTAACAAAATCTTGCTCGATTCTACAAGTGGAGGACACTGAACATTTTTTGTTCCAGGTTCCAATGAGTGTCGGAGTGGCCAATCCTTCTTGATGTAATGAGAAGTCCTAGCCCGACTATCCCATTCACAGAAAATAGCAATACTTAGTGTAGCCCGGCTGCAGTCCAAGCAGGATAGCAACAACTTTCAAGTCACCACAAACCTGCCACTAATGTTTGTCATAGTTTATGCAGTTCAAAAGTTGCTTCATGTTGTCATGTTTCCTTCATGTGGACTGCATGACCAACTGGAATTGATGGCAATATGTTGCCAACATGCAACAAAACAGCTTTTAGACTCAACTTTGATGAATCAATGAACATTCTCCACTCATCAGGATTGTGAATAATGTTGAGAGCTGCCATCAGACCATCGATGTCGTTGCAAGCTACAAGGTCACCTTCCATGTTGAAGAATGGGACAAAATCTTTTTGACGGTCACGAAACTTACACACACTAACATTTTCAGCGAGGAGATTCCACTGCTGCAATCTGGAGTCCAACAGCTCTGCCTTACTCTTTGGCAGTTCTAAATCTCTGATAAGGTCGTTTAATTCATTCTGAGTTATCATGTGCGGTTTAGAAGATGTCAAGTTATAAACAAATTTAGGGTCTTGTGAAGTTGAAGGCTCACAAGTTTCGCAGGTTCCTTCATTCTCCTCGTCCTCTGACTCCAGGGAGAATGAGTGTGGGGGCTCAGGAACGAGTAGTCCTTCGCCGTGAGGTACCGGGTGTATAGCAGAGGGTATATTCGGATATTGTAAAATCCACTTTTTCTTGCAAATACCTTTCTTGACTGGAGGCACCATGCAGAAGTAACAATTGCTGACATGATCTGTTGGTTCCCTCCACACCATTGGCACTGCAAAAGGCATAGATTTCCTTTTCCGATTCAACCACTGGCGAAGGTTTGTTGCACAAGTATTGCAGCATATGTGTGGGGCCCAGCTCTTGTCCTGATCTCCAATCTTACAGCCAAAATAAAGGTGATAGGCTTTCCTAATCACGGCGGTTATAGTACGCTTTTGTGATGCAAAAGTCAATTCTCCACAAACATAACAGAAGTTATCTACACTTCATGCAATTACGAAGCATCTTTGTTCAAATTAGGCTGAAAAAAATTCAGTTTTAAAAGCAAACACGAAAAAGAGTTTGACAAGGGTGCACTGTATGACCCGGGAATGAACTGATGCTGTGGCGTAATATGTAGACGCCTGTGACACATCGACGTCTTGACTCTACTGCGCATGCGCGTAGTTATATTTTTTTTATTTTAATAAATTAATGTAATTGCATTGCATGTTAATAATTTTAAATTAGGTAAGGTTAAGTTAGGTTAGTATTCTATATTAATATCAAAATCATTATGGGAAGCAATATGTTAAAATGATCCAATCTATTTTTTAATAAATAATTTACAAATACATAATGTAATAGATAAATTTAAAATAACATTTTATTGTATATATATGTATATATTTACATTAATTTATTAAAATAAAAAAATATAACTACGCGCATGCGCAGTAGAGTCAATGCGTCGATGTGTCACAGGCGTCTACATATTACGCGACAGATGCAGTCCGGTTAGTAGGGTGCAGGGTTGCCTGATATCTTTATAAATAGAGCCAATTGGCAACTTTAGGCATCATTTTCGTATTCAGTGACCCAAAATTAGTAAAGATTGACTACTTTTATTTCCGAAGCATTTTGGCTGTAGACCAGTGTTACATGACCTAAGTATTTACATGCGTCTTTGACAAGTATAGTCTGACCATCCATTTCAAAAGACCCACATGATACATGTTTCAGTAGATTACACCTAGAAATCAAAATACAGCTCTTTGCCCCATTATAGGTGGTCATTTTCTATACTATATTGTTCACATACCTCTAATAGTACTCTCAGCCCATGGGGAGAGGGTGACAGAAGAACAAGGTCATCAGCATACATTAAATGATTAATTTTTTCCTTTCCAATGACACAGCCAGTACGTGCAGTTTTTAGTTCATTGGTAAGGTCATCCATGTGTATACAGAAAAGATAGGGTGATAATATACCTTCTTGCCTAACACCATTAGTCACCTTAAAACCTGGTGATACCGTGCTTTTCCATCTTGATTTCCAACAATGATTTTGTTTTTTGTTACAAAGTTTTCCAAGCTTTTTTCTTTCACAGTATCCAGGTCAACAACCACACGCTTTGGAGGGTTGTCTTGTCCATCAACACGAGTCATAGATATGACCATGCGATTTTTTATATCAGGGAGGACTAAAAGACTAAAATAACACACACTAATACAAACACATCCTACCATTAAGGCGACTGAAATGATACTGGGGTGAGGCATAGAAAGGAAGCGCATTTCAATTTAAGACAAGTAATGACGCGTCATCAAAATTTTAATGGCCTTGAGCGACCTCTAAATATTAATATTTTCTCATGAAACTTCATAATCAGCTTTTGTACATGCAATGTCACATTTCTAGAGGGTCAGACCAAAACTTCTTGATGGTTCAATTCTTACCATACAAATAAGTAACACCCTAATATTATATATATATTATATATATATATATATATATATATATATTTTTTTTAACTGCAAACAACACACAGTATAATTAATGTAAAGAACGACGCTTGTGTGGAAGAGCGTTCCGCACAAGATGAGGAGGAAGAACGAACAAATTTTTCATTTGTTCGTTCTTCTCCTCATCTTGTGCGGAACGCTCTTCTACACAAGCGTCGTTCTTTACATTATATATATATATTGTTGTGACGATAAATTTACTTGCCGAAATCTCTTACGAGAATAGGAGCAGAAATTTTAGTTTTAATATTTTGTTTAAATCTCTAAAGCAAGGTGGTTTGGGTTATGGTTATTGAAGAATATCAATAGGTTTCTTGTTACAAGGTTAAAAGAAAAAAATAATAAATTAATAAATAAATAAAAATGTTTCGGATTGTTTAACGTTCGTTCGATTTTTATTTTTGTGTTCTCACGTGAATGGTATAACCCGGGACAACCTTGCGGGAGAGATTTATGGCAAGGTCGAAAAGCGGCCATAGCTACAAAGAGAAGGGAAAACAAGCTGGCCGAGTTCAGATGTAAAATAGTTTGTTTTCTCTTCGCTTCGTGGTTAAACTTTTGTGAGACAGACTTCGAATCCACCTGTTAAATTGGACCATGACGTTGGTCATAAACTTGAGAAACCAAGTGGCTTCGAAGAAAGAACTTTATTTTAAGTTAATTTTAAGGAAAAGGAGGAGCTTTGGTTTTGGAAGGGAATGTCAATGTCCAATCAAAGGACAATGATTCTTGGAACACCCAGTGAGGGAAAAGAAAAGCTCCTTCTTTACTTATGTATGGCTGAAAGCTTTCGTAGGGACGACCTTAGGTAATGAAAATGTTTTTGATAGGTCATTCGGAATATTGTAAGGCAGAGTCCTTGAAATTTTATGGTGTATCTTAGATTTCTAAGTTAGTTGTAGATTCGTCCTCGAAAGCTGAAAGTGGCTTGTAAGAATAACTCCTTGAAATCTGTGGCGTGATTGAAAATTTTTAAGTTGAGTTAAAACTTTCACGTTGTACTTAAAAATTTGAATTGCCTTTGTTTACGCGAACTTGTGTGTAAGAGCTGAGCTTTATTGTTAGCGACCGGAAAAAAAAAGAACTGGAATTTCTTTTAATTTAATTTTGTTCTCATTAAATGTTAAACTTTAAGTTTGCGACATATTAGGTTTCCTCAGGGAAGACTCAATATCGTGTGTTGAAGTGGGTCCTGTGGAAACCCGGGAAGTTAGTGCATGACCATTCAGTTATTGTGAGAGGAAATCTAATTTATTTGACGGACTTTTTTCCTGGAAAAACTCTGCGGAACTCGCGCAGAACTGTTGAAAGTAACTTTCGCAAAATTTTTGTAAGTAAACCCTTTTTTCCAACTCCTTAGATTACGAAATTTGAATTTAGTGCTGTTTTTAAAGTTACACGCAAATAAAAAAACCCTCTGTATAAATGGTTTTTGAGACTTAAATACTTACAAACATTTTCTTTAAATTAATAATTTGATTTTTTTTAAACAAAATTTGTAATTGTACATCCGTATATTTCTTTCAATTTATGTCTTAATTGGAGTGAAATTAAATAAACTTTATAAGAGGGAGTGTGTCGTTTTTATGCTACCATGCAATAGGCCTCTCTTGTAAGCTGAGGATAAATCAACATTGAAAGTGGGAAATCCAAAGTGGGCTTCAAGTAAGCGGAGGGAAAATACGCGTATAAAATTAAAGGGCCATCCGAGTGGATAGGCAGTCATCCTGAAATAAATGAACACGCGCGTAAGAAATAAGTGCAATCGGAAAAGGGTGTGCACCACATAAATGAAGGGGTTGCGCACGACAATATATATATATATATATATATATATATATATATATATATATATATATATATATTGTGAGTCACGACGAAATGTCATAACTTCGGAAGCTTATAGCTGAGGTCATTTCTAGTCAAAAACCTCACATAAACATAGGTCCGATTCTTAGCGGTTATGGAGCTATGGATGTTTGAATTTCAAGCATGCGCATGCGTGACCTTGAACTGAATTGACAGTTACTTACCGAACCGAACTAACTACGCAGTAGAGTGTTTTGTTTCACAACGTGCAGTTGATGTTTTGTGCCTTCAGTATGCCTTTTACGTTTTCAAATGCCGAATATGCCTATATGGTGTATATATACGGATTTTGCGATGGAAATACTGCTGCTGCTGCCGCTGAATACCAGCGACGTTTTCCAAATCGAAGAATTCCGGATCAACGAGTGTTTAGCAACGTTTTCCGGTAGTGTTGGCAAAAACCCAGCAAAAACCCAACTGGTTTTTTGCCGGGTAGTTGGGTTTTTGCCAACTGTTTTCCGGAGATTGCGAGAGAGCGGTTCATTTCCTAGCGTTACTGTTTTATCTGGGCGTCCGGTACAAGATGTGGCTGAACAAGAAAACATTATTCAGATGGTACAGCGGAGTCCTCATGTTAGTACGCGAAGGATTTCACCACGTCTTAGAGTTCGTCAAACGAGAGTATGTAGAACGTACAAAGCATTCAGCACCTCCAACCTGGGATCGTGCCCAACGACTGGAATTTTGTAATTGACTCAATGCCGATCGACAAATTGCATCGATACGTCTTGTTCTGTGATACGGCTCAATTTACCCGCGACGGTGTCAACAACACTCGCAATTCACGTGTTGTAGTCAGAAATAAATCCTCATGCCATTGTGGAAAGTAATTTTCAACATCGGTTCAGTGTCAATGTGTGGTGTATATTCTCTACGGTCAGCTGATTGGTCCGTTTATCTTCGAAGGTGGTCTTACAGGTGACATTTATCTACGATTTCTACAAGAACTGCCGCCACTGTTAGAAGATGTACCTTTGGCAACACGATTGCTTATGTACTTCCAACAAGACGGAGCTCCTCCCTATTTTACCCGTGCAGTGAAAACGCATCTCGATGACCGCTTCTCTGGTCGATGGATTGGTCGTGGTGGTGCATAAAATTGGCCACCCAGGTCTCCGGACCCAACCCCTCTAGTTTTTTATCCGTGGAGGCGCATGAAAGAGCTGGTGTACCAGAGAAAAGTGGAAACACGAGATGCATTGCTCCGTTGCATTTTGGATGCTGCATCCCTCATAAAGGACAATCGTAATGAACTAATGCGAGCTACACGCGCGATTCACAGACGAGCCGCGATGTGTATTGAGGCCGAGGGTAGTCATTTTGAAACGGTTATTATTGAATAAAAACTTTAGTAGCTATTTGTTCGCTTATTCTTATTTTTAAACATTCAAACATTCATAGCTCCATAACCGTTAAGAATAGGACCTGTGTCCATATGAAGTTTTTGACTGGGAATGACCTCAGCTATAAGCTCCCGAAGTTATGACATTTCGTCGTGACACACACACACACACACACACACACACACACACACACACACACACACAGCCGAAGTTGAATGACTATAATTCTGCGTACAAATGAAATGTACCATTGATGATGGGAGTTTGACTTCCGAAACGTCTGATATTAAATCTTCATAACGTTGACGTGGACGTTGATCAGCCTTTTTATCCTTAAATGCCTTAGAGCACTCCTTTCTCGACAATTTTATATATATATGTAAAATATGCGGCTCGGTAGTGCAGTTGTTAGCGTCGCTGACTACGAATCCATTGGCCCGGGATCGAGATCCAGTGATGGCAAGTGGCGCGCACCCGAACCAAGCTGTTCATCCTTTCACACATTAAAAAAAATTGGTTGGTAGATAAATGGGTAGCCTAGTGGTTAAGACGCTGGGCTGCTGGTGGAGCGTGGTTCGGATTCGACGTTAAACTGTAGGTCTAAGTTAGAGTGACAAGCTTGACCTTTGTCAGAATGAACAATTCTGGCGTAAGCCAAACCCAGGTAACCAAGGTATACCTGCCGCGTTTGTAGTTGGAACAAAAAATAAAGATCGTTGGGTGGTTTCGTGTGACAAATTCTGTGACGCAAGTGCAGAGAATATGGATGCAGAGATACACCTCATAGAAAGACAATATATCACGAATTGTTAGAAAATTTCAGACAAAGGGAAATGTAAGCAATCAACATAAGAGTAATAACGGTAGGCGACGATTCATAAGAACTGTGCAACACGTAAATATGGTTCATGAAATTATTGCACGCAGTCCGCGGAAGTCAATTCGACGTTTGTCAGTGGAAGTAGGTATTTCACGAACATCTGTGCATCGTATACTTCGTACCGAATTAAACCTTTTTCCCTACGAAATTCATTCACAAGTTTCACTGACTAACGTTCAAAAACAAAAACGAACGGAATTCGCAACATAGATGCTAACAAAGCTAGAAGAAGATCCTGAATTTTTGAAACACATCCACTTCAGTTACGAGTGTTATGTAAATCTGCCTTGGGAGATTAATAAGGAAAAATTTGGTTATTGGGAAAGTCATACTGATGTTCCAATAAATCATCCATGTAGTGTTGCTGAACTTAATATTTGGGTCGCTGTTGGGTGGTATGGTATAGTAGGTCCCTACTTTGAGAAGAAACTGGAAAAGCAGTAACGGTAACGCAAAATTCAGGTTGTCAGATGATACAAGATTTCTACTTGCTACAACTATTTAGTTTGTCCCGTAAAAGAAATAACTGCATTACTCCAGATTCACAGTGGTTTCAGCAGGTTGGAGCACCTCAACACACTGCTCGTGAAACTCGCAACTTTATGAGGAAGCATTTTTCCGGGTGACTAATTTCCCTTCATAAGCCATTGGAATGGCCCCATGCTCACCTGACCTCACACGTCACACCTCCTGACTTTTTTTCTGTAGGGTTACATAAAAGACAGGATCTGTTCTACCAACCCTAAGACACATGAAGACCTAAAGACCAAAGTCTGTGAGGTAAACAACAACAACAACATCCCAGCTGAGCTATTTCTAAAAATTATGTCAAACATTTGTATAAAGTTGAATATTTTGTTAGGAAAAAATGGCGATTCACTCAACATGTTTAATTAAGGTTAATAAACTTTTATGTTTTACGTACCTATTACGTTTGTCTTTGTGTCTAGATTCATTTTTTATTTTAGCTTAGAATATTTACTTAGAAAAAGGGACATTTGGGGGGGGGGACACTTGGTGTATATATAATCTGTATATTTCGCAGTACATTTTTAAAATTTTCTTTTGCTATTTGAAGCATGTCTATATTATATGGTCTATATAATAAATACGTGGGTACCGTATGTACTGTCCGTACGAATTCCGCTTACCGTAAATCAGTGTTCCCCACCTGTCTTACCTGTATATATTAGCCATTATCGTGCGTTACCTTCTTCCCTCGCGTAAATCACTGAACCTGAATGAAAATTTCCCCGCTCAACCAAAAGTTGTCCATAAAAGTGGCGGGCGTCCCATGAAGAACTGCATGTACCCATCCGCCCCTCTCAGCCCGCAGTCCTCCGTCGGGGCTCGAGCGAGGGGAAGCGGGAGACCAACAATAACAACTGCCGACACCGCGCAGTCGAGTGATGAGTTATTTAGTCTTCTTTTGACCGCCTATTGTCGCTTCGATGCCTTTTATTTATTCCCTCTCGCGTAAAAATGCCCAACCTCGTATCATGGATCGTAGCTTTATAATGTATAAATAATACGGTACCCTTTGGTACCGTTCGCTATATAGACGCCTTGTTTATGTATATTGTACATTGGCGCGTCTCTCGCTATTGTAAAGAGGAGGAGGAGGTTTGTCGCTGTATGATTTGCTCCTCTTTTCATTCACTCATCGTCACCCTTTCGCACACTCAGTGATGCCTTTGTTCCGCCGTGTAATCCCTTCGCCACGCCTTTGATCGGGCCTCGTAATGCGGCAGGCAGGTTTCCATTTGCAGGGAGGGTCCGGCCACCGGGTAATGAATGCTTCGTGTAGATCGCCAGTCTTAGCGATGTTTGTCACAGGCCCTTCACCTATCAGTGGATTCTTTTAAAAGCATATTATTATAAGCTTTTACAACTATGGTTGTACTGTGTGTGTGTGTGTGTGGTGTGTGTGTGTGTGTGTGTGTGTGGTCTTGGTTAGTTATTTTTTTAATATGTTCAGGATCGACCTGTGTTCGACCCTTTTGTAACATTCCACATCATTTTGGAGAAGGGGGGGGGGGGGGACCTTTTTTGGTCCTTATTTCGCTACCAATTAATGGAAAGATGAAATATATACACACACACACACACACACACACACACACACACACACACACACGAGTATATAACGTTTATACATTTATTTTAGGAGAACGTAGTCTCTTAAAATATTTAATTGAATTTATTACGTGTCGTAAAATTCATTACATGTTACTGTATCTGGTAATTTGATATTGCATATTTTTAAAGCACGAAATGACTGCATGAATATTGTTCAATATATGCATTACCCTTCTTCAGAAAGAGAATGCATATAAATTGCTTGGTCTTCAAAAATACGTTCGCTCTAAAAGGTTTTCTTGGGAAAAAATATGGTATTTTCAAATCTTGAGCCTATATATATATTCATCATAAATATTTTTCACGTTACTTTCGATATTTAATATATATATATATATATATATATATATATATATATATATATATATATATATATATATATATATATATATATATATATTTGTGAATTTGTGTTTATATAAAGTTCTCCCTCGTGTTTATATTAGTTGTTTTTGGGGTTTACGTCAACTTTATACATAGTTTTTAAGTATCGAGAGAGAGAGGGGAAAAGCAGCGGATCAGATCACGTATGTATAGTTTCCATTATAAGAGTATGTATTATGTATCTGTGTTACTTGAGGATTAGTTTCCCTCGAAACGAATTTCAGTCTCCCCTCATCCAAATATAAATTTTTCCCCCCGAAGTGAAAAGCGGCGCGCGCATGCCTTAGACTTGGAGGCAATTTCAACGCGAGTCAATATGCATTAATGTTTTCCTTTGATCCTTGGTGCCCGGTATAGTAAGGGCGAGTTTGGCGCGCCTTCCGACCGTTTACCACCTTTATGTAAACTTTTCCCTTTGAAATGGAAATAAAGAGAGAAAGGAGAGCATTCCATGCATGTGCTTACGTATACGTCATGATTATTAATACTTTCGCCCGACTGTTTTTATTTGGAGTGTCGCGTCGCGCCACTCCGTAGCCACCGTTGCACCACGATCAAATCTGATGGCGAAAGTTGGTTGGGTGGGCAATTAAGGGCCCGGTCGACCTCTCTCTCTCTCTTTCTTTCTTCTAATACAACGCTTTTAAATACTAAATTAGCGTACGTACAACGACCGGTCCGATCGTCCGGGCGCCAGTCCGGTATATAGTATCGAAAGTCCAGATGAAACGACGAGATGTCAGTTTATATAATTTAGATCGTGCGCGCATCATGAGATCTTGCGTGAATGATTTCTAATTTGCTTTACTTTGCACACCGTATATATATATATACACAGGGCGTCCCAAAAAAATGTATACACACTTTAACAGCTGATAGCTCAATTGATGTTTCTTTCTTTCCAAGTTAAACCCATTAGAATTAATAATGGCAGTCAGACTAAGCTTTGAACAAAGGAAATTCATTCTAAAATGCTACTGGAAGTGTGAAAACGCAGTTGAAGTGCAAAGACAGTTTAGGAGGGAGTTTCAAACAGACCCACCAACGCGACTTACCATCACTCGAATTAGAGATAAGTTTGAAGCCGATGGAACTGTTCAGAATGTCCACAAGAAGCGTTCCGGAAGACCATGGACATCGACAAGCCCCACAAAGCAAGAAAGAGTACTGGAAACGTATCACCAAAGTCCCAAGAAAATCTGTGCGGCAAGCGAGTCCCCAACGCGACTTACCATCACTCGAATTAGAGATAAGTTTGAAGCCGATGGAACTGTTCAGAATGTCCACAAGAAGCGTTCCGGAAGACCACGGACATCGACAAGCCCCACAAAGCAAGAAAGAGTACTGGAAACGTATCACCAAAGCCCCAAGAAAATCTGTGCGGCAAGCGAGTCGTGAGGTAGGAATTTCAGAATCGTCTGTCCAACGCATTTTGAAGCGCTGTCAATGGAAAAGTTACATTCCAAGATTAGTCCATGCTATTAATGAAGATGATGATGATCCGGACCGAAGAGTGGAGTATTGCGAGTGGTACTTGGCACGATGTGGATGTGGATTGGACGAAGGGGTTTCGTAGAATACCCTCCGCGTTCACCAGACCTCACACCACTAGACTTTTTTTTATGGGGATACTTAAAAGACAAAGTCTACGCTATAAAACCTGCAACAGTCGCTGAATTGAGAGCAGCCATTGAACGAGAATGCACACAAATACCAAACGAAATGTTTCGTGATGTTTGCGATTCCATTGCTTCGCGTTATCAGCAGTGCCTGGACCAGAACGGACGTCAGTTTGAAAACAGGCGTTGACAAAACAATTAAATAATGTCTGTAGATTCTATTACATTTTGAAAATGAAATGTATTTTAATAAACACTGCCTTTATAATTATTTAAAGTGTGTATACATTTTTTGGGACGCCCTATATATATATATATATATATATATATATATATATATATATATATATATATATATATTACTTTCGTTAAAAAATAATTCTTTTAATGTTAAAAGAGTAATAAGACTCAAATGTAAACATATGTAAACATTATTTGTAGGTGGCCTTTTTTTTTCAGTTCTTATTTTTTTACTTTTATAATTTACGTAATTTACAAAAACCAGTAAATAAAATTGAAATAAAAAGTGTGTGTGTGTGTGTGGTGTGTGTGAAGTAATTGGCATATAGGCGGCCATATTTAGATTTTGATACGTATCAGTGGTGTTTTGGGAGGAGAAATGTTTTCAAGAATTTTTGTGTGTGTATCCTGTGATGCAAGTTTTGATTTTGAGGAGTAATTTGTGGAAGAAACTCGGAAATGGTTGGCATTCGTTTTACATTTGGACCTTTGAAGGGTCGGAGGTTACAGGGGAAAATTAATAATAATAATAATAATAATAATATACACAAGAATAAGCTAATAGTAGAGTTATTCACCTGGCAACTTCGTTTTAAATTAACCTGCGTGGCTTCTTGCTGTGATTAACAGCATCTCCTTCACATGTGGGAGAGCGAAGGGCCCCAGCTTAGAACTGTATATAACGTCAACAGTGCGGTGAAGCTGTCATAAGTTCGCTTTAAAAAAAAAGTTGTCTTTATTGTGTTTGTCAATTGATTGCATTCAAGGTGAGAAGATGCCCCCATCCCCCCCATGCTCTCTTCCTGTAATAAAAACCGAAATAGTTGGAGTAGAAACAACAGAATTCGTTTTCCAGCTTTAACTATGAATTTGAATCCAATCGAATGAATATATATATATATATGTGTGTGTGTGTGTGTGTGTGTGTGTGTGTGTGTGTGTGTGTGACATAACAACTTTGTAATTAGATGTTACGCT
>JAJOZX010001462.1:242500-257500 GCA_023014485.1 Bathynomus jamesi
AGTGGTAAGAAATGTGCTCGGGACGCGGCTCTGTTACGCGGGGATGAAACCTAGCTCTATGTTGCACGATTTGTTTCAGTGCTTCCATTAATATCAATCTACAGTTATTCTAGTCTTGTTATATATATATATAATAATATACACACACACCTTGGTTAACCTTTGTTTTGCTTCCGCCCGAATTGTTCATTCTGACGAAGGTCAAGTTTGTTTTGCTGGGTTCTGCGCGCCGCCTGCAGTCACCGAGTCTCGATCCCGGGGCCGATGGATTCGTAGTCAGCGACGCTAACCACGACACCACCGAGTTAGGTATATATATTATATATATATATATATATATATATATATATCATTGATATACGTGAAAATTCGTTTTCTCTAACTCCAAAACCTAATTTATACTACAAAACTGTACAAATTAATTGTGATACTAATATTCACCAGGAACGAATTCCCAGTTTCTAATAACCTTCCCATTGTTTGTAATTAACAATAATAATCAGCGAGGAGAGCCAGAAACTGGCACAGGGTTCCGACCAACTAACGCGGCCGATTGCACTAACTCCTGGATCATTATTACGAGTACCATCTCAATTCAACCGAGAATTTAGGGTTCGATTTACAAAAAATGGCTGTCCGCAAGAGAAATAATTCGAATCTGAATGAATTGCAACAATTTTTTCTTTAGAAAAATGGATTAAAATTTCTACTGATATCGAAATCTTGTCAAAAAAAAAAATACCCAAAACGAATCATTGAAGTCGTTCAAGCAAAAGGTGGACACGCAAAGTATTAAATACAGGGCGTCCTAAAAAAATGTATACACACTTTAACAGCTGATAGCTCAATTGATGTTTCTTTCTTTCCAAGTTAAACCCATTAGAATTAATAATGGCAGTCAGACTAAGCTTTGAACAAAGGAAATTCATTCTAAAATGCTACTGGAAGTGTGAAAACGCAGTTGAAGTGCAAAGACAGTTTAGGAGGGAGTTTCAAACAGATCCACCAACGCGACTTACCATCACTCGAATTAGAGATAAGTTTGAAGCCGATGAACTGGAATGTTCAGAATGTCCACAAGAAGCGTTCCGGAAGACCACGGACATCGACAAGCCCCACAAAGCAAGAAAGAGTACTGGAAACGTATCACCAAAGTCCAAGAAAATCTGTGCGGCAAGCGAGTCGTGAGGTAGGAATTTCAGAATCGTCTGTCCAACGCATTTTGAAGCGCTGTCAATGGAAAAGTTACATTCCAAGATTAGTCCATGCTATTAATGAAGATGATGATGATCCGGACCGAAGAGTGGAGTATTGCGAGTGTACTTGGCACGATGTGGATGTGGATTGGACGAGGGTTTCGTAGAATACCTCCGCGTTCACCAGACCTCACACCACTAGACTTTTTTTTATGGGGATACTTAAAAGACAAAGTCTACGCTATAAAACCTGCAACAGTCGCTGAATTGAGAGCAGCCATTGAACGAGAATGCACACAAATACCAAACGAAATGTTTCGTGATGTTTGCGATTCCATTGCTTCGCGTTATCAGCAGTGCCTGGACCAGAACGGACGTCAGTTTGAAAACAGGCGTTGACAAAACAATTAAATGTCTGTAGATTCTATTACATTTTGAAAATGAAATGTATTTTAATAAACACTGCCTTTATAATTATTTAAAGTGTGTATACATTTTTTTGGGACGCCCTGTAGTTTTGTAGGTAAATGTACGAAAACTTTTGCGTTTAATTTTTTTTTTTTTTTCCCCTGAAAGTCTTTGGTGTTTTACCCTATACCTACCCGTATGTTGAAGTTAAACTAATTTTTTGTTATCTGTTAAATTTTCCCAAACGAATGGTAGTGTTTTCATAAATATCCCATGCATGGTACAAAAGATTAGGACGAATATAACTGAAATATTTCTCTGTACGAATACTTATGAGCACCACTGTGTATATATCGTGGTTCGGATTCCATGTCAAGCTGAACGTCTGAGGTGGGGCAAGAAACTTGGCCTTTCGTCAGAATGAAGAGTTTGGACTGAGGCAAAACTAAGGTTTTATTTATATACAGTATACACTATATATATCTTTTGCAAAATTACCCCACCAGAAGTCGAACCCAGCGCTTCTTGAATAGAAGGCGAGGGCGCTGATCCCTGCGCAGCGATGGTAAAAGTTAGTACAACTTGGCACATATTTCAACCTGAGGGAGCACAACGTTTTCACGTCGAGAGGTAATTAGTTTTTTTTGTGCTAACCCCTCTGCACTCGAGCCAGTGGCAGCATTTCATTCAAATCTCTGGTGTAACGCTGGAATCTTATAGATGGAATGTAATATCACGCATGAATACTGGTGTTGAAATACATATGGGCAGGATGTGCCAACTTAATCTTGTTGTCGCGCAGTTGTCAGCACCCTCGCCTTCTACTCAAGAGGTCCTGGGTTCGAATGTTGGTGGGGTTATCTTCGCATTATGCAAAATCATGCGTGTGTGTGTATATATATATATATATATATATATATATATATATATTATATTTATATATATGCGCCTCAGTGGTGTAGTGGTTAGCGTCGCTGACTACGAATCCATCGGCCCCGGGATCGAGACCCGGTGACGGCAGGCGACGCGCAGCAAAATCCAGCTGTTCATCTTTTCACACAAAGAAAGTGGTTGGTAGATAAATGGGTACCCTGGGTAGCCTAGTGGTTAAAACGCTGGGCTGGTGGTGGGGCGTGGTTCGGATTCCACGTTAAACTGTAGGTCTAAGGTGGAGTGAAATGCTTGACCTTCGTCAGAATGAACAATTCAGGCGGAAGCAAACCAAAGGTGTATAATATATATAATATATATATATATATATATATAATATTATATATATATATATTCTATATAAAATGCACAATGAGTGTGACGGGCGGTAACGTGATATATTATTAATCCAGAAATCGATGCCTCCTGTTTTACATAAGTGTTTCATTCAAGTATCGGACATTGTGGAGTCGTTTATGGCTCTTGACGGGTCTATTGTATTTGTTTCTATACTGTTTTAAAAGGGAAGAAAGAGTTCGGATAATTCCTGTCCTTAAAGGAGTGTTTAACTATGACCAATTCCTGTCCGAAACCAATTAACAAATTTAGACTGCCACTTTTTTATTGCCAAGGATTTAAGAACTTATTTCTTCGAATCCCGTGATAAATTTGTCGAAATGGTATATTCATATATATTTTTTTTTATATTGTTTGTGAAACTGAATATATTGATTTTTTTTTGTAAGTAAAAGTTAAGTTAAGTTAAGTTTAAGTTCGGTTAAATTAGTTTAAATCATTTTGATATTTCGTCACTCACCTTCGTTTTTCTCGACCCATCTCGAGAGTTTTCGATCCGTGGGGGGGTCAAAATTGTTCGTCTTTCAAAAAGGAGTGATCGCCTATTTTAATCATCTTTATCCGTTTGTCTACCTTTTCTATCTTTGTCTACCTATTTAATCATACGCGCGTATATTTTGTAAGAAATATCGTAATATTTTCCTTAAAATTTGCTTGTATTTTGTAAATTATATTCGTGTTTAACTTGATCTCGAAAATATAAAAATTCTTAATTACGAAGAGAAACTATCGATAAAATCTTAGGAAAGCTTCCACCTAATTGCAATCGTATATTGGAAGACTTCCCTACACTTTTTAATAACAATAATAATAATAATTACACGAGAAAATTAATCACTAAATTAAATTTTCAGAAAGTAATGTGTGTGTATACTCGTACACTTATCGCTGGTACCAGTACCAGTGTAGTTGGGTATCGTTCGTTCGCCTCCCGAATCGAATGAGACGGGTTCCAGTCCTCGGTAGTCGCATCTTTTTAAATTAATTAAATTCGCGTTTGACCTTGAAAGGAAACGCGAGATGAGAGTTTCCACGTCGTACACCACTCGCCCTCCACAGATGAAAATTTGGACATACTGTATACCCGTTTGGTTGAGGGGACATTCTCTCAACACTTCAATAAACTAACTTATTCTAATTTCGGCCTTACGACATCTGATCGACGTGACATTCTATCGACAAGTATATTCTGGGTTAGATTAGGTTAGGTTAATTTTATTTTATTTTATTTTTTAATTTTTTTTTAGTGTCGATTGTTTGGTTGGTTCTGTCGACGAAAGAGGTATAGATCCTCTTCTAACTTAATTTAACCCCCAAGAACTTGTCGACTAAATGTCGCGTCGAGCTAATAATATTAGTCCGGAGAATTCAACTCGACATATCAGTTTTTCTTCCCTCAAAGTAATGAAAAATAGGTTATAGTTTCTGTTTGGTGAAGAACTGTAGATAAGTAACGTACACGCAAGTTCTAAATGCTAAATGACCAAGAACTATGTCAGAACAACATTTATGCCCCGCCTATATTCGTAACCTTGATCTTTGATGATGCAGAAACCTGATTCTTGCTCGCGACACATCATCTTTTGTGATGGATATACATCATGCGTATAAAGTTTTATCATGTACTGTTGAGCCGTTTAAATTTATGCCATTACCATGAAAATGTAACGAACGAACAAGTGCAATCCACTATTTGCCCACAGTAATTTATTTCATTTGGACATAATTACCATTTTTTTTAATTAATTAGTTAGTAGTAGAGATTTCGATGATAATTTAAGGAAATTATATTTATCTTTCAATTGGACTTCTGGTCTTCCAATTAAAAATAAATAAATAAATAAAATATTCATTGAACTTACCGTCATATTTAATTTTTACCATAAATAAATAAAATATTCATTGAACTTACCGTCATATTTAATTTTTACCATAAATAAATAAAATATTCATTGAACTTACAGTCATACTCGTATTTAATTTTTACCACCGATGATGAGGCTTCAGAATCATCAGTACTAGTCTCACTTTATCTCGATTTGAATTCATTAAAATTTAAAACACATTTCAAACATTTACACACATCAATAATATTGGGATAAACGTCTCTCTACCAGTACCCAAATGTTCCAGATTTAAATTGCTTTGTGGAAGGCAGCACTGTAGTCCAGAGGTATAAGCAAGCTGGTTTGCTACCTATTATAGTTGCTACCTATTATAGTCGGTATTCATAAGTATGACACGTGGAAACACTTTACAAAAGCGGAAGACTAGAACGTCCAGTGTGGAGCCCAGACCACCAAGGTAAAAAATTATGGCAAAGCGTGGTTGGTAAACGGTGAAACGTGGGGGTAAGGAGAGAGCGAATGTGTAACCTAAAATCCACCACACAATAGGTCAGTGAGCGTACGGGGTTTTAGGCAAGTGTGTCAAATGTACGGAGGTAACCGCACGCAAAAGGATTTTGTGGAAAGGCAGATGTCCACATATCGTACATCACAGCTCTGAATGCAAAGCGACAACTACAGAGGCGCAAACTTATAGAAACTGGAAATGCGTTCTGTAGAATGAGTCTCGTTACGCACTGCATCCGATGGCAGAGTGGTTGTGGCGACAGCATTTTCCTGACCGTTAAGTTTGGAGGTGGCAGTGTGATGGTGTGGGTGTTTACTGTTTATCATGGTTTGGACGAGGGCTATTCGCGTTTTCGAAAATTACAATGATTGACAAGGTGTATTGTGACATTTTGGAGTACGGTGATGGCATCTTATGGTTAGGGCCCGTACCTGTACAAGAACGACAACGCCCCATGTCACAAAGCCCGGACTCTAAACCATTGGTTCGGGCCGAGCCCTTATCTCAATTCGATGTAATACGGGATGAGCGCAAAGTTCCTGCGCACCTGCAAGAAGTGTAGTAAACCTGTACCTGCACTGTGTTGAAAGTGGACAGGTGCACGGGGACTTTTCTCTCATCCTGTACCTCTGGGATGAGTTAGAGTGGCCCATCAGGAACAGAGAGCAGAGGCCAACCTCTCTCGTCGCATTGAAAATGCATCGTGAGAAATGTCGCAATCTCCCTCCTGAAACCTATCAAAAATTGGTGGAAGTTTTCCTAAGAGGATCGCAGTTGCCATCAAGGCCATCGGTGAGCTGCTGAGCCAATATATAGGGCCTATATAATCTTGTAAATTGTTTTCTATCACCCGAGTTTCCAATTTTTCTGCTAATTTTTGTATCATCAGCAAAGGGTGTTACTTCACTATTATTGGTTACTTCACTGTCTGTATCGGTTAATGTGATCGTAAACAGTAGTGGAGCTAATACTGTTCTTTGTGGTACAGAGCTACATATTTTCCGATGCTGATGGTGATATTCCTTAGGGCTTTAGACTGTAACCACGTCCTGATTTTCTCTAAGGAAGTTAAACAGTAGATCCATTTTCCTACTTTGCCTGATATACCCGTATGTTTCATTTTATGTGCTGTTATTCCATGATCACATTTGTCGAATGCCTTGGCAAAGTGTGTGTGTGTACGAGTATATTATATAAATTTTCATTGTTTCCAAGTGCATCAATGAAATTGTTATGATGTCCTATTACTCGTGATAGGCACTATCTTCCTGATCGGAGTCCATGCTGATTTTCGCTGAATCTTCCCTGTACCTCAAAAAGTTATAGATTTTTTCCGTAACTCTTCTTTCAAATATTTTGATGAGATGAGATGTCACCGACACAGGTCTATCTATAGTTCTGTGCTTGAGATCTGTCTCTTCATTTATATTGTATATAGGAATAGCGTTCACTCCGTTTATGTTGTTCTGGTATTTGTCCACAGATCTCCATATTCAATACAGGGGCATACCTATTTTATTATATCGCCGACCAAATAAATTTGGAGGGGACATACTGGATTGTAGTTGTTCGTACGTCCGTTCGTCATACTTTCGTGTCTGGGCCTTAACTTTTGAACAACTTTAATGAAATGTCACACACACTCATACAGATCCTCGCAAGACGATGCGCCCTAACCAAGAATCAGGTCCCTGCATCGAAAGTGAAGGTCACAAATAGAGGTGAAATGGGGGTGTATGCCATAATTTAATCTCTCTACATAAATTGATCAAACTTCACACATACATGAATGATCATAAAACAAATGGAGGTGAAAGGTAAAAATAAGTATTTATATCTTTTAAAATTTTAAAGAGAAAAATATAGAGAGAGATTGAAACGGAAAAGTTCGTCAACTATTTCCAAATTGATTTTGATTTTTTTTTTCCTATAAAGTTTTGACATTTCATTTATAATTTAAATTCCTATTCATGTTTCCTGGAGTAGATATACAGTACAGGTTGTCCCCCCCAAAAAAAAGTTCCCTATTTTTATTTGCCTGTTATTTTATAATGCTTGTATATTTTATTATTGGGGTTTCTTCTATAGAAAGGTAAAAGATTGGGATTTTTATTCCGTATATACCTATACATTTCTAATCTTTCATTACTTAATAACTAATAAGTATGGCATATTAGAACCATTCTTTCTTTCACCATATTTCATACTTAAAGCAATAACTTTTCCTCATTTCTACGAAATTAGATAAAGACGATACCACTACCAATAGACTTACCACGACTAATTAGTTTGTCCCATAAAAGAAATAACTATATTATCCCAGAGTCACAGTGGTTTCAGCAGGTTGGAGCACCCCAACACAATGCTTGGGAAACTCGCAACTCTTTGAGGGAGCATTTTTCCGGATGACTGATCTCCCTTCACGAGCCATACTCACTTGACCTGACACCCCCTGACTTTTTTAATCAATTATACCGAGCCTAAGACACTTGAAGAATTAAAGACCAAAGTCTGTGAGGTAATCAACAACATCCTAGCTGAGCTCTTTCTAAAAATTATGCAAACATTTGCCTAAGGTTAATATTGTGTTAGAAAAAATGGTAATTACACTGAGCACGTTGCTTAATTAAGGTTACTGAAATCCTGTTTTACGCACCTATTGCGTTTTTCTTTGTGTCTAGATTAATTTTTTTTAGTTTAGAACATTTATGTAGGAATAGGGAAATTTTTGGGGATATACAGTGTGTACGTATATATACAGGGTGTTTGAAAACTTTCTGTACAAATTGTAATGGGGGATAGGCAACACCAAGACAAACCCTTTTCGTCTATAAGTGTATGTCCGCTGACGTCACCATTCGGCGCGAGAGGGCGCCGCTGCAATTGGCTAAAAGGTGAAGTGGGCTAGACTCGCGCTTGCCGCGGGCATTCTTAAATCGGACGTAGTACGCGTAACATGGAGCGCTTCACGACTGCTGAGATGGCTGACATGCATATGGTGTATGGGGCTGCCAATGGAAACGGAAGAGCTGCTGTGAGGTTGTACCGACAGCGCTTCCCAAACAGACGTGTGCCAAACCACCAAACGTTTGCGCATTTGCATCGGCGACTGCGAGAAACTGGAACATTCCATGCAAACATGCATGACACTGGTCGGGAGAGAAACGTGCGCACTCCTGACATGGAAGAAGAAATCCTACGGCCTCATCTGAGAACAGCACATAAGCCGGAAAATTAGGCTGCACCGCTTGTCTGCTGCAGAAACCAGCGTGCGAATTCCACACGAAGAGGGTAATCCCGAGGTTGTAATGCCTGGACTCTCTGACGATGAAACGGATGTAACTGCTGCTCGTGCAACACTCTCCAGACCAGGTCGTGGTTCACACCGAGGATACGTGCAACACCTCGCGTGCTTGCGCTTGGATTGTCCTCAAATCGCCGTAGGATTTCTTCTTCCATGTCAGGAGTGCGCACGTTTCTCTCCCGACCAGTGTCATGCATGTTTGCATGGAATGTTCCAGTTTCTCGCAGTCGCCGATGCAAATGCGCAAACGTTTGGTGGTTTGGCACACGTCTGTTTGGGAAGCGCTGTCGGTACAACCTCACAGCAGCTCTTCCGTTTCCATTGGCAGTCCCATACACCATATGCATGTCAGCCATCTCAGCAGTCGTGAAGCGCTCCATGTTACGCGTACTACGTCCGATTTAAGAATGCCCGCGGCAAGCGCGAGTCTAGCCCACTTCACCTTTTAGCCAATTGCAGCGGCGCCCTCTCGCGCCGAATGGTGACGTCAGCGGACATACACTTATAGACGAAAAGGGTTTGTCTTGGTGTTGCCTATCCCCCATTACAATTTGTACAGAAAGTTTTCAAACACCCTGTGTATAGTTCAAAATCAAAATAAGTTTACGTTCATGTCAGGTTAATTGGAAACATTGGCTGTTTTCTGGAAAATTTTCCAAGATGCCATGATTAAACTTATTTGGTCCCCTTCTGTCTCCAGTCATGAATACCATCTGGCATGACTTGTTCATGCAGGAATGGCATACAGGTATAAGCATAGGTACAGTATAGAAATAAACGAATGGGTGCTGGTCTAATGTGCGGTCTACCTAGCAAAGTGAATCTACCTCTAATTTTTGTGCGGTCTACCTAAGATAATTAGTTCACAGACCCGGAAGCCAGAAAAAGAAGAAATCAAAAAGGCGGAAAAAAAATTTAATTCCAGACAGTTCACATCTGAGATTTCAAAGAAAACACCACCTGTGCCATTTTTTTAATTTTTGTTTTTAGCCCTTTTTCAAAATGCGTTTACGTGAATTTATACAACTGTTAGTGCATCCGAACAGAGTGCCGTTACTTTTTGTGCGAGCGTGGGCCTCATTCGTGAAGTTGCAGACGCTGAACCATGTCATCGTTGTGGCAGTGAAATGCAGGAGAAACGTAAGCGAGATAGAGGTGGAGTTTCGCCCTATTCTTCGTTGCCCCAAAAAAGGTTGCCAAACTTCCCGCTCAATAAGGAAAGGAAATGAATGTTTTTACTTTACAGATCTAAATAATAGAGTTCATAGCAATCTGACTGTGTGTGACATTCTAGAATTGATGTTCCTTTTTTACTCGAAATACCCAAGCGTAACTGCAATGACTTTAACTGGAAAGAGCGGTCAAACTATTACGGACTGGTACAATTTATGTAGGGAGGTGTGGTATAGTAGTTTCGCTCCGTTTTAGAGGTCAAATGACTGGTACCGAAAACAATCCAATCCAAATAGACGAAGCCAGATTTGCAGGTCGTAGGAAGTATAATCGTGGCAGACTACTCACTGGCGATCATGCTCCCCTAAGTGAAGATAGTGACGTGGATGTAGACAACAATAGGAACCACGGAAAACGAATAGATGGACCGTGGGTTTTTGGGCTCAGGCAGAAAAGGAATGTCGCTACTTTTATGTGGAGAGGCGCGATAGGGAAACACTAGTTCCTATTATTGTACGAGAATGCGCAAAAGGATCAGTTTATACATTCAGACGAATGGCCAGCTTACGGTAATTTGAATGCACTTGGCTTCAAGCACGCTACGGTAAATCATCAGCATAATTATGTCGATCCCGATTCAGGAGCTAATACTCAACGTATCGAACGTTCATGGCTAGATGCAAAGATTCACATGATGAAAAAGATGAGAGGAGTTGGCCGCACTACCTTCCAATCCCATTTGGACCATCTTTCATGGAAAATTTTACGGAAAGAAGAACCTGATCAGTTTATAGCCTTTTTAAATTATGTAAGACTCGCATATTGTTAGGCATATTTTGTTTGCTCCCTTTTTTAATTTTTTGGTTTACCTTTCAATAAAATTTTTTAAATCTTTTAATAAATAATAAATAAACAAATATTATGATATGATTGTTTTTAAATAAATAAATTTTAATAAATATCAAATAAATAATATCTAATAAATAAACAAATGTTATGATGTGATTGTTTTTAAATAAATAAATTTTATGATATGATAGTTTTCATTTTTGAGGTAGACCGCACCTTAGACTGTTCGAACGCCGGTAGACCGCACATTAGACCGTTCAAAACGCCGGTAGACCGCACATTAGACCAGCACCAACGAATGTATAGGCATATATTTAGAAGCAAATTATCAACAAAATATATGTATGGGAATTTTGTGATAGTGAGTATTCGTCTCTGAAAATTATATCAGACATGGGATCAATTACTGGGTTTCTATTACTATTACTATTACTTGGTCATCTATTACTATTACTTTTGTGTGTGGGGTACCTCACTCATTTGAAAAGGATCTTTGTCTATTTAAATGCAATTAGAAGCAGTGTGTTAACAAACAAACACTTTATTTGAGACTCAACAAGTACAAACATTATACAAGAGGTCCATAGAAGATTAAGAGATAGTTGTCTGGAACACTGACTAAGTAGGCCAGTGAATCGCTGTGTATAATGAACATACAAATACAATGATCCAACCATGATGTGGTGTGCCAACTATCACTAACATAAGTAAAGCTATCATCAGGAAGATTACACATGGATGAAAGTGTCAAGTTATTATCTTCACAGAAGGCTTTTAAGTGGTTGCTAAACAAAGAATTATCATTAAGCACATTAGCATTAAAGTCACCAATAATAACTACCCATGTCGCATCCAACTCATCAATAATACTGCTGACCTACCCCAATTTAATGAGGTAATCTTCTTCATTATCAACTGCCTGAAAAGGCATATAGATACACAGAATTACAAATTTTTTATTGTCCACACAAATTTCTATTCCAATTAGCCAATTCAAACCAAGTTTTAATTCACTAATATATTTCTACCCCAACCTCCATAGAATAGCTACCCCACCTGTCCACCAGGTGGGTGGCCCGCAAGGAAACCATCTTGTTTATCTCTGGTGGCCTCCCCTCTCCCATGAAAGTTACTGGACAGGCTATTCAGGTCCTTTAAGTCCTGTTTCTTGCAGACAGAATATCAGCATCCTCTAACAGCTTATCAATTATGATCTGCCCGTGTTTGCTGTTATTGCCTAAGCTTAAGGCCTCTACAGTTATAAGAAATTACCTTGAATGTTGTAATTAGGAAGATGCAGGAGTTCTGCCAGCCATCTCTACATGTTGAATTCCACTTATACCAGGCACAGCAGTTACAGCATTAGACCCAGCTGAATCTTCCTCCACAGTACGACGCATGATGTCTCCATAATTACCCTCTCCAGCACTTGCGAGAGGGGCTGCAGGTGTTTTTCTTCCCTTCTCATAGAACCGCCGTACATATACCCGTTCCGGTCATACTGCTGGATCCATAAATACCCCTGGATCATCACAGACTGCTGTAACTTGAAAGGAATTGTACGTAGTCCATCTGGAGTCAATTTTCCTACATGTAACCTGAAGGTTCACTTTGTCTTCCACAAATGCCTGCAGCTCCTCGGCCGTAAGATCAGGTGGACATCTCGAGACGAAAATGTTTGCAGTCTTCGTTGGTGCAGCCATCATACGATCTGTTTTGGCAGCCCCTATGATACCCCGCCGTTCTCTGCGAGCCTTTGCCACAGGCTGACTCCCTCTAGCCGGTGCATGAGTGGGACCAGACCCGCTTGAGGGACCACTACCATTAGCTACTGCAGTGGTTGCAGTTTTCGGAGCGGTCGCTCACTTCCGGCCCCTCCTTACCACCATTGTCCAAGATGCCTCCTCATCGTGACCCCCGACTGCATTCCCAGCATCCCGATTCACCAAGGCCCCTTGGGGGGTACCCTGTGTGAGATGGTATTGAGCTGGCGATGTAGCAGTGTCTGGATTCAGGGATCCAGGATAAGACTGAGAAGCAGTGGGCTCTGCACTCATAGATCCAGGATGAGGCTGAGCGGCAGAGGGCTCTGCACTCATGGGTCCAGGATGAGGCTGAGCGGCAGAGGGCGCTGCACTCATGGATCCAGGATGAGGCTGAGCGGCAGTCAGATAACAAATATTTGTTTCAACTAAATCATTACAATTTCAGAGACTGTAGGTCTTGATAAATTTTACTTTATTGAAGGAAAAATTTGCCACAATATTAGTTCACATACATGTTTATTTTAGAGTAGATTTAGTTCATTTTTCAGTTCTTTGCTCACACAGTATGTCCATTGCCACTGTAATAGAAAAGTAATAGACTATTATCTATTAATTTGCCTTCTATTACTATTACAGCCAAAAAATTATGATCTATTACTATTGCTTGAAAAATCCTGTAATAGTCTTACGATTACTATTACTTATTACTATTACCCCATGTCATATATATATATATATATATATATATATATATATATATACACACACACCGGTATACACTTTTCGTTAGCTTCCGCCCGAATTGTTCATTCTGACGAAGGTCAAGCTTTTCACTCCACCTTAGACCTACAGTTTAACGTGGAATCCGAACGACGCCCCACCACCAGCCCAGCGTCTTAACCACTAGGCCACCCAGAGTACCCATTTATCTACCAACCACTTTCTTTATTGTGTGGAAGGATGAACAGCTGGGTTTTGCTGCGCGCCGGCTGCTGTCACCGGGTCTCGAACCCGGGGCCGATGGATTCGTAGTCAGCGACGCTAACCACACACCACCGAGGCGCATATATATATATATATATGCACTAGAATCACAAAATAACACGTGACCTTATTAATAAATGGATACCACGCGCCACTTATATATCACGAAAGCGCTCGGACTTTGTGTTTCCTTTTCCTTGTGGTTGTTTGCTTATATATATATATATGAAGTCTAAAAATAAGGCTGTATTTCACCATTGGTACATGGTATTTCCCCAATCATTTCACTTCTTAAAAGGTAGTTGATTAGATACTGAGAAGGATACAGATAACAATGTTTTATGTATGACTAACATTTTCCCTTTTTTTTCTTAACACTGATGCATGATAAGTATACTGTAGGTATGGAAATAGAAATTTAAAGAAGTGTAGGTATAGAAATTAAATTCCATTGCCCATCCCTGTAGCTTCTATGTTATTATGATTTTCGTACTGTTCGTAAGGTTTCGGTAGTAATTCATGAACGGTTTATATTCTACTTCTGAGAAATTTTATCGTGATGACAATGTGAGGTGGAGAGTACGAGAAACCAAACTCGCTACTTCACCGGGTCAACTCGAGAGAGGGGCGACGAGCTTGACCTTCGTGAAATGAGGAATCGTCGCGCGGAGCATTTGAAAGGTTGAAAGGTTAAGTTCATTATGTAAAGAGATAAGATATATTTAACCCATTAGTTCCCATTGGTCGAATTTCCTACCGACAAAATTGTTTGTCATATTGCGTCACTTTTTCTCGTATTCAAGAAAAAGTGTATTAATATGACGCGATCTTTTAGATTGCGTCATATTAATGACTCATACCGAAGATCGCGTGAATACGAGAAGTGATGCAATAATGACAATTTTGTCGGTAGGAAATTCTACCAATAGGCACTACTGGGTATATAATGGTGGACCTAGTATGTTTCATGGACTGCTCTCGATTTTCCTACGAAATTGCAAACAAGGGCAGTCGATGACCTTGATTTTGTTTCTGCAATCAGTTTTCTTGAGAAACCTAACGACCTAATCGTGTTTCTTATACTATTGTTTTTTTGCAAGATATCGCACTAATTCTTGTAATTTTTTTTGCAGAACAATGAGTGATGTTTGTATTAATTTGAAGAATTTGTTTGGCGTAAGCGCCACACCAGCTCGGACTTATTCAAAAAGATGTTGGAGTGTATTGCGTCGTTTCAGTAAATAAATTTATTCAATATCCAATAACATTTTTCTTTATCATTTCTCAAGAAAACCGATTGCAGAAACAAAATCAGGGTCATCGACTGCCCTTGTTTGCAATTTCGTAGGAAAATCGAGAGCAGTCCATGAAACATACTGGTCCCATAATGGTTATATAGGTAGTAATCAGGAAGCGGTTTCCTAAATTTGGAATTACCATTTGGAACGTTCCCACTTTCGAACCACGAAGTAATAGGTTTCAGTAAAGTAATTGTTTTTCTTTTTATGCGGAAGGAGGAGGGGCCAAGGCGGAGGTGTTTTCCTCACGAGTGTAACTCGCTTCCATATTAGCCATTGCGTGTTATTCTACCTGCAAAAAAAAAAGTTTCCAAAACAAGACGTCAATTTAAACATTTGTTTTAGTTCTAATGTATTACTTTCGTAAATTTAATTTAAAA